>CACRXK020006970.1:0-23908 GCA_902702795.2 Paramuricea clavata | reverse complement strand
CGTGTGCATGCCTCGACTCTTGCTTCCCTTTCTGCTAACTGTTCCTTAAGTTTGAATGTTTCCTTCGTGGTTTCGATTTGCTCAATCAAACGCTGCTCTTCGCTCTGGATTTCCAGCTTTCGCCTTTCGATTTCTTCGAGTGCGACTCGGTTAGCCTTGTCTAGTTGTTCCCTTTCCTCTACAAGATTTATTTTGGCTCTCAATGTTGCAATTTCCTCTTCGAGGTCGAGTCTACGAAGTCGTGCGGATGAGCTAGTACTAGCTAGTGATGAACGAGATAGTCTACTTCGATGACTTGATCTACTTCGATGAGTGGATGTGATTACTGAATGTCCTTCTTCGTTTTCATTCAATTTTAGCTGTTGAATTGCTTGCACCGCTTGGGCAAGTATTTGATTTGTTTCTCGACTCATATCCTCAAACTTACTATAAAATGTCATCTTTTCGATGGCTGAACCTTGGATGCGCTCTAATTCTTCTTGGGCAGCAGTTAGTTCCTTCATGCATTGTTCTACAATATTTGCTTCCTTTTCTAATATGGAGATGTTTGTTTCCTTTATTATTTGTCCTTGCAAATGATTAATTTGTATTCTTAACTTCTTTGATATTCTATAAAACTCATTTTCATGTGTCGATGATGTAGTACCAGTTTTTACCGGCAGATCTGGCACCCCTGTCTCATTTTCTTCAGCCATATTTGATATTTCGCAAGAATTACGAAGTACGCCCGAGCGCTCTCCGGTTGCTTTCCGATAATTAAGTATTCAAAATGGCGCCGAGACCACGTTGTATGATCGTTCGACCGGGCTATTTGCCCTTATAAACGCAAATATGACGCTCAAATGCGAATAAAGTACGTGTTTCTGACCTTGATGTCGACCAGGTTCGTTCCTTCGTTGTGAATTTAATTCGTTTTACTGTAACTCCTAGCGTTTCGTTAGTGATATTAGACGCATGTGCTAGGATTGTTCATTCGTTCATAAACACTGACAAGCAAGACGAGACATCCAGGATTAAAGAGTAGTCGTAAGTCGTTAACGCAAGTTGAATCTAACCTTTAATATCCTTCTACATACGTCTAAACTTGACGTCTAAACTTGACGTAAAACGAATGTTTTAACAATAATATCACTAAGATAAGTCCTTCGTGTAAACTACAGTTCGCAAAAGTTCGCATAAGTTCAAGTTGGTATATAAACGTTTTGTTTTTTTGTGGGGCCTGAGCACTAATATGCCCTTATACGGTTCGCAGTTACATATATCATTGGTTATATCACTGAGCAATTTTTGAAAGGATTTACTCGTGTTTCTTAAAATGTCAAAATATTCTTCTCATGCAGTCACTGTTTCGTCCGGGTGCGATATAGTGAAATATCTTAAGGATTTTACGACAACTCAAAATTTCCAAGCTGCGTTTGTGGTGCAGTGTGCTGGTGAAGTATCCAGAGCCACTTTAAGGATGGCAGAATCTTGGAATGCATATCAACCCGTAAGTTGCTTATGGTCTGTTTGTGATGCAGTGTTACTGGTTACCTTTGGAAGAATTGCTAGAGCAAGTATATAAATAAGATTGGTTCTAAAGACTTCCTCCTTGGGGGTGGCTCTAGGCCTCCTTTTATTGGGGGGGGGGCTATAGTTTTGCAGAGTCATAGCTTGGTTCAATTTGCAATAAAAACTGTCGAACTTTGAAATCTAGAGTCTCTGAAATGCATTTCCTCCATTCCGGGGAAGATTTCAAATGACTACCTTGACGATTGAAACTCATCCTTATAACTAATTAAGTTGCATGCAGAGCTTCTCCATTGAGAAGTAAAATTGTCTGCTGTTAGACAAGTAAAAAAAAGTAGGGTGCACTGGGGCACATTGCGGCTCAATGGGTTAACTAGAGACATTGTCAGATTTTTTGGTTAACCCATTAAGCTGCAGAGATTCTCCATTGATGAGTAAAATCATCTGGCGTTAGACGAGTACAAAACACCCACAACAACTGTTTTCAGCCATATATATGACCACTGGCAAAAACCAACTGCATTTATATACAGGTGTTGTTGCTCTGTTTTGAATTTTAAATTACCCTCTAATTGAGCACATTTTCAAGATATCTCTTCACCTTACTTTTTGAAGTATTAAGTTTGATATTTAAATTGATTTCATGTTTGGTTTTAATTTATTTAACTAAATATGATAATTCGCTCCATGTGCAAACAGCTCAATTTTTTATGAAAGAATGCGCACAATTGCATTTGCAGACTTGTTCATGAGTGGAGGGTGTTCCACTCCCCCCCCTCTCCCTAGTGCACCCTGTTCCCCTAGGAAGAAGTTAAACAGTTTATACTGAAAAACTATGCTATGCAGTATAATTGAGTAGCTGGTTTGAAATTGGATTGCACTTGATCTTTGTGTTATCTGAGAGAATAACAATTAATTAAACATAACCTTAGGTGAAAGAAGTTTCTGACCTGACCAAGATAGAGTCATTTGTTGGTACAATATCTGGTGGCAATGGTCATTTACACGCCTCGCTTTCACACAAAGATGGTGAGGTGATAGGCGGCCATGTTTTTGGACCAGTGGTCGCCTCTGGAAATGTCGAGATTGTCGTTGGAGAGTGTAAGAATCTTTCATTCACAAGGACACATGATGAACAAACTGGTTTTCCTGAACTGCTTGTACTAGACCACAATGCTGAGTCAAACTTACAAAGTGAATCACAGGACCCAACCTCACAAGGAGAGGTGGACACAACTGTCGATGACTTGACCATCAAGACATATGCATTGCGTTTGGTACCAGGAGAAGAGATTTGTAATGGTCTAAATATCTTTGTATCAAAACACAAACTAAAAGAACCGTTCATTATGACATGTGTTGGTAGCATCACAAAGGCTGTGATTTGTTTGGGTCAAGACGAAAAGGTAAATATTATTATAAATTTTTAAGAGGGTATATACTATAGAATTATTCTAGGAACTGGAAAGGGGAGAGAATTTGGTTGGATGGTATTGATGGTGTATATTGTGGTTGATATGGTATGATAATTATGTAATATGGTAAGTAACTCCAAGGTATGGACTGTATGGTAAACTATGTGGTGGTATGCTATGGCATATATGGTATGGTATGCTATAATGGTAAACTATGTGCATGGTGGTATAGTATATGGTATGCTATAATGGTAAACTATGTGGTGGTATTGTATGGTATGTAAGTATACTATGCCATGGTAAACTATGTGGTGGTATATAGTATTTTAATATTCTCTTGTTGTAGGTATTAACAATGGAAGGTTATTTTGAAATTGTATCTTTGCTTGGCACACCCAAAAATCTTCAAATATCATTGTCTGATAAAGATGGTCGTGTGACCACTGGTCGTGTGACTGGAGAATTGATTGTATTCACGACAGCAGAGCTTGTGCTTGGTGAAAAAATATCTGAATAATTACGGAATGATCTTGTGAATGAACCTAGAATCATGATTGTATAGATCTAATTAATCACCTTTGTTCCATTCTATGCTTACATTATCAGAACAGTGGTATAAACTATAGGCATCCGAGTACGTCATATGCTTTATCAAACATTAAACTCTTTCTATATTTTTTAAATAAATTACCATCTGATGATATAATTCAGTATTTTGATATTAACAATAAATTATCTGATTATTTAAATATACTACTTGTTATTCATTTTTTCTTCGAATTTCTTTAGAAGTAACTCGGAATATTTTTCTAATAGTGGCGTTATTTGTCCGTTTTCGTTTGTAGTGAAAACGTGTTCTGTCTGTTGTGAACTGTCCTTTGTCTCTGTGTGTTTAGTTAACGCGTGCTGAGTTTCAGCGTGTTCTTCGCTGTTCGTTTCCGTGTTTTTGGAAGCTCTGGGCGAGCGCACGAGTCGTCGCTCTCGTTCATTCTTACACTCTGAAATACTTTCATGTATCGTCGTAAAAGTCGCAGCGAGCATCGATAAACCTTGACGTTGATTGTCTTTGATATCCCCGTTTAAAATCTGGAATGAAAAACCCAGGAAATTAGTTTCTAATATGAAGTGTTTGTGTAGTAGGAAACTAACTTTATTTATACTGGATAGCTCTATCAGTTCTAAACTGTTCTCCCTAGAGGTCCAGTAAGGATCATCTCTTATTGATCCAGTGTTACTACAGGAGGAAACCTAAACTATACTAACTTTATTTATACTGGATAGTTCTATCAGTTCTAATCTGTTCTTCCTAGAGGTCCAGTAAGGATCATCTCTTATTGATCCAGTGTTACTACAGGAGGAAACCTAAACTATACTAAATTTATTTATACTGGATAGTTCTATCAGTTCTAATCTGTTCTTCCTAGAGGTCCAGTAAGGATCATCTCTTATTGATCCAGTGTTACCACAGGAGGAAACCTGAACTAAACTGTATTTATACTGGATAGTTCTATCGGTTCTTCCTAGAGATCCAGTAAGGATCATCTCTTATTGATTCAGTGTTACTACAGGATGAAACCTAAACTAACTTTATTTACACTGGAACTGATCAGATTTACCTTGGAATGGCAATCTAAAGCGCGTTCAAATGCTCGAACTAAATTCACCACAACCTCCTGACATTCGTTCGTTGTAACCTCACTTGAAAAAGCTGGAAAAGATAAAAAAAAACAGTCTAGAAAACACTCTAGTATTACCGAATGAGACCTTTTTACAAGGTTGATGACGGTAACAGACTTGCTACAAGTTGTTCCAACAAGATTAATACAGGATGTTCATAACAAGTTGCTACGAGCTTGTTGTCATCAACTTGTTACGTGCAGACGATATCAGACTTGTTGGAACAACTTGTTGCGAGTCTGTTGGCCTCATCAACCTTGTTACAAGATACAACTTGTCAACAGGATGTGTTCGCATTGCTTGTCCCCAGCTTGTTGACAAATTGCTACAAGGTTGTTGAACTCAACCGATTTGTTACAAATTGTTCCAACAACTTGCTATCGTCCTGCAATTCAACTAGTTGTGAGTGACAACCTTGAAGCAACTTGATAAAATAACAGCATTGTTACAACTTGTTGACAAGCTTGCACATGCAAAAATCTCACATCTTGTAGCAAATCTATCAATAAGCTGTCAACAAGTTGTGTTCGCACTGCTTGTCCCAAGTTGTCAACAAGTTTGGAACAATCTTGTAACAATCTTGTTGATATTATCAGACTTGTTGCAAGGTTGTTCCAACAAGTCCAATACAATCATGATATAACAATGTTGCTACAACCTTGTAACATTCTTGTTATATCATGACTGTATCAGACTTGTTAGAACAACCTTGTAACAAGTCTGATAATGCCATCAAGCTTGTTACAAGTTGTTGACAGCTTGTTCCAAACTTGTTACAACAACTGGGAACAAGTAGTGCGAACACAACTTGTCGACAGCTTGTGAACAGATTTGTAACAACTTGTTAGCAGACCTGTAACAACGTGTGCGTTTTTACGTGTGTAGAAGCCTGTTCCGAACACATCTTGTTGACAAGTTGTGCGAGATTCTTACTTATGTAGACCCAGGCTAACACGCGCAAAAATCTCACATCTTGTAGCAAGTCTGCCAACATGTCGTCAACAAGTTGTGTTCTCACTGCTTGTCCCAAGTTGTCAACAAGTTTGGAAAAAGATGTTAACAACTTGTAATAACCTTGTTGATATTATCAGACTTGTTACATGGTTGTTCCAACAAGTCCGATACAGTCATGATATAACAATATTGTCACAACCTTGTGTCGTCAGCCTTGTAACATTCTTGTTTGTCATTACTGTATCAGACTTGTTAGAATAACCTTGTAACAAGTCTGATAATGCCATCAAGCTTGTTACAAGTTGTTAACAGCTTGTTCCAAACTTGTTACAACAACTGGGAACAAGCAGTGCGAACACAACTTGTCGACAGTTTTTTAACAGACTTGTAACAACTTGTTTGCAGACTTTTAACAACTTGTGCATTTTTACGAACAGAATACCTTTCTCATTGTCTGCTGCGAGACTTCGATATCCCGTGCTGATGTCACCATTCCCCATGAGGTAATCACGTGACAAATCTAGCTCAATAAGTTTCGGTGCGGGCGTGGCTAAAGCGGCTGATAGCTCGGCCGATAATTCACTCAGATTAGAATCCACAATATTTTCGCTGTCCTGTTTAGTTAAAACGTCCTTATTTTTCTGTTCTTCCTCAGCGTGTGATAACTTTCTAGGCTTCTGCTCAACAACATCTTCGCTTTTTTGTTCCATAATTAAATCGCCACAGGATTTTGCTTTCGACAAATTTGTTTTGGGCGCAGAACGTCTTCGATCTGAACCCTTCGTTTTGGTAAGTTTTGTTAAACTGAATGGAAAAGATTTTCTATTTTGAGATTTTTGTGCCTTTTCCTCGTCTTTAAGTTTATTTAAAGTTGTTTTACTATTAATATGTTTATCCTTAGCTTTCTTTTCGCCCAATTTTGTACGTGTCTGAGCTTTTTCGGTTTTCTTATTCGCTTTAATTTTGCTTGTCTTCTCGTTTTGTCCGGAGTCGAAAAATGCTATTAATTCCGAGGCTTTTTTTGATGGGCTCCCTGCTTCGCTTTCACGCGATTCGTCCGTTCCAAAAACTTCAACTTTCTCAAAAACAGGCACTTCAATTCTTAGCGAAACAGAATCTCCAGTTTTCACTGAAATTTGGCCCGCTTTATCTGGTTCGTTTTGCTGAGAAGTTTCATCTGTTATCTCGGCAGGTTTCGAAGCGACAATCGTAGCTTGCTTTACATCGGGAAGTGAATTTTGTTCGCCTTCAGTTTCTACTATATTGCTCGTCGAATCTTCGTTTGCTTGGCTGTCAGTGTGTTTTTTAGTCCAGTTGTCAAGTGATTTGAATCCCATCTAAAATAGTGAAGCCAAATTCGTCATTTTGTAAAACAAGAAAGCTTCGCAAGGGCTTCGACGTTTCGGGAGGTTATAGTCGTGAGTTAAGTAAGGGCCTTCATTCAAAATTATTATTGCCACAACCTCGACTGGCACAAATCGTTTTAGATTATATTTTGTAAAACACTAACAATTATTCATTCTATTAGTCTATAGAATAAATAGCTTTGTCAATAAGCTGTCGTGGTTTGTGTCTGAACTATAAGAAAAGGTTTTTAAAACAGCTTGAGATTTTGAGCGAAGGCGCTTCAAAGCGTCGCCAACTGGCTCGGGTAGTTCACACACAAACCATGATAGTTTATTGTACTAGAATACTACCTATACACTGCACCACCATGCATGTTTGAAATATCTTTTTCAGGTAGTTCACACACAAACCACGGCAGATTATTGAAGTATTCTATACCTACACTGGACCACCACGTTTGAGATATCATTAGCGTTGTCGTGTATTTACTAACAAGACACTCGACTATATGAGAGTCTGATATAGCATCAATATCACAGTTCAATGCATATTTCCCATATTTTGCCTTATTTTACATTCAAAATATATTGTTAAATATACTTTGACACATTGTCATCTGTCGACAAGATTTCACGTTTTGCTAAACATTACGCAAAGCTGCATGGTGACTTAATCTGATAATGGCTTTCCGTGTGGTTTTAAATATCATTGAAATGGTCACAAACTGATGAAAAACAACGACAAAACTGGATAATTTTGTCAACACATTCCACTTACGGCTTCAAGACGTTTCTTCGTAGATTCCAACTCCTCCCTTCGCTTTTCAAGTTCAATATTTTTCTAGACAAAAAGAAGAAATTGCCCTTAACGTAACGTGTTGTGGAAAGCAATGAATGTTCCAGCTATCGACTAATTTTTTATCTAAACAAGAAAGACGAAATATATCATTATAGCTAGTCAAAAGAGCATCCTAAAATTAGCAAAATTTGGTTGCGAAATGTTGTAAAATACGGAAAATATAGCCCTGCAAAATTAACAAATTTTGAGATTTTTAGTATATTATGAGCGGAAAAATGCACTTTCGGATAAAAATTGCATCTTCGGATCAAAATTTTCCGCGCGTAATACTAAAATCTCAAAATTTCCTAATTTTACAGGGCTATATTTTCCGTATTTTACAACATTTTGCAACCAAATTTGGCAATTTCAGTAATTTAAGGATGTTCTTTTAAGCTATTTCGTCCTACTTGTCTGGATCAAAATTTAGTTTACAACTGGAATCATCCTTGTTTTTCCTTTTACACCACACAGACATTGCTTATAGCCTTCCTTCAGGCATCTATAGTGACCTACGCATGCATGTATATTGACTATATTGGGCTTGGCTAATCTTCGCACGCAAGTTTGTAGACACTTTTAGACTGCCAAATCTGTAGACACTTTTAGACTGCCGGTGTCACAGCGGATAGTGTCCCCCCGCGGACAGTATCCGCTAGCGGATAGTGTCCCCTTTAATTACTTTGCCGCGGATAGTGTCCCCCACGTGAAAGTCAAAAACAAAGGCTCATTTGTCATTTTGTAGATAGCCGTATACTTGTTGATACAATGTTGATTCGTTCTCCATACTAAAAGCTTGCAGCCTACTCTCAATACAACGGCGAGTGGGCAACTGTAGTCTGTAAAGACCATCTCTATATACACGTCAGTTGCTTTCTATGTGTTTTTATGCATGTGAGTCATCCAGCCATTGTGCTTTTGTTTACGCGGAATGCGTGGAATGCTTTTGAGTAATCCAGCCATTACTTGTGTACGTAGCCATTGTGCGCCGTTGTTTTTTTGGAGTCATTTAGTTCATTTACTCGATGTATTTGATAATAACAATGTTTCAATTTAAATTCATAATAAGAAAATCATATTGCTATACTTATTTCTATTGGTATGATTCGGTCTGAACATTTCGACAGGTAAGTACCTTTAATTAAGATTACTATTCAATTTCTTGATGTGACCGTTGAAAAGGTTTAGATTAGTGTAAATTGCTATAAACTTAATAATTATATAGCGTCATTTCTACCAATAAAACCCAGAACCTAATAAAAGCTTACATCAGTAGTTTTATGGGGGGACAGTATCCGCTAGGGGGGACACTATCCGCGTCGCTGATAGTGTCCGTGGGGACACAATCCGCTAGCAGATAGTGTCCGGGGGGACATAATCCGCTAGCGGATAGTGTCCGGGGAGACACATTCTGCGGGGGACACTATCCGCTGCGACACCGGTCTTATAAGGCCCATTTATACACTTCCAATTTGTGCTGCGATTTTAGGTGCGATTTTCATCTTGTGATGGATGTGAACGAGTGGACGAGTAGATGAGGATATATATACTCAAAACATTCATAACTCATCTACTCATTCACATCCATCAGAAGGAGATCGCACTAGAAATCACAACAAAAATTGCAAGTGTAAACAGGTTGTTTTACTGTCCAATAAAGTTTACAATATTTAACAATTATCCGCCGAAGGCGAGGTGATTATCGGGGAATATTCGCCGAGACGAAGTCGAGGTGAATATTCCCCTATAATCACCGAGCCTGAGGCGAATAATTGTTTTAGTATTTTTACACAAGTCTTTTGTGTTTTTTGGGACTGAATTTATATTAATTTCGCTTATTTCTTCATCCGTAACTTCCACAGAACAGCTAGCCGCCATTTTGAAAATTTCGTTTTGTTATATTAAGCTTAATACGTCAAATTTGACTAATCAACTTGTAAGATTTGTTATATTCACTTGTGCAAAAACAACATTTCTTACAAATTCTTCAAAACTTCTTGAGTCCAGAGGATGAAAAGCGCTTGATCCACCGATTACCCCTGACTTATTACTAGGGAAAAATAAGTCATAAAAAAAGTCAAACCTGTTCTAAGATATCAATATTCTCGTTGCTTGATGTTTCAATCTCCTTAGTCGGTGTGGATCTGTTAAAAAGGTTCAAACAGAATGAACAATAAATTCATGTGATGTTCTTGCTTCGTGCGACCCCACACGCGTAAAAATCTAACATCATGTAACAAGTCTGCTAACAAGCCGTCAACAAGTTGTGTTCGTTGTGTTCCCAAGTTGTCAACAAGTATGGAACAAGCTGTTAACAACTTGTAACAACCTTGTTGATATTATCAAGGTTGTTCCAACAAGTCTGATGCAGTCATGATATAACAATATTGTTACAACCTTGTGTCGTCAATAGAGGTGTGCGAATCCGATCCGAATCCGATCCGATTCGGATCGGATTCGGACAGTAAATTACTCGGATCGGATCGGATTTCGTTTTGTTTCTGTCGGATCGGATTTTGCAGGTTTTTTGTCGGATCGGTTCGGATTTGATTTTTCTTGTATCACGTCGAATTATTCGAATATTTTTACAAATTGAGAAAGTTCTATATTCTGCAGCTGTATTCCACTTTTTACGTTACAAATGGCATCAGAATTCACAATGGCTTTGAGCATAAAAGTAATTCCATAATCCATATAGTCCATACAAACTACAAACTACAAAGTCAAAGTAACGTTTTGCTCGCTCGCGAAACAAACAGTGTCCAGTTTTTTTTTGAACACCTGGTATAAAAGTGTTTTGAGTTCTTGTGACATATATTTCTAAAAAGAGTTTTGAGTTATTTGGATTTTGGACGTATATTTCTCAGTTACGTACGGGAATTGGATATATAGGAAATTTAGGAATGTTGTGTTTTTTTGTTTGGTTTGTTAGGTTTATCTATCATGAAGCCTGACAATGAGGTTTATTAGTGATAAACTTTAAGATGTTTTAAAATGTAAACCTAGCTCAAGCTCATGATTTATTATACTGAATAAAACATTTTTGACTAGTTGGGTTTTTTTTCTATGCTAATTCTAATAAAATATAAACTGCTGTTACTGTGTACTGTAAATGTGAACGCTATAAGGCATAATTATGTGATATCGCCCTGCAATTTTTATCGGATTCGTATCTGCTTATTTTTGCTAGAAATTCATTATTTCCAATATATCGTTTATGATCATGAAAAAATACGTTCATAATAATTAACGCACGCTCATAGATTAAGGAATGAATAGATGGCTCACTCCTTTGATGTTTTTGACGCTGCCGGCGCCCACGCATGTTCTTCCCAGAGTAATGGCGGCCTAGCAAGTAACTGTAGTAAAATGCATTGTAAAATTGACATCCGTGCTATTAAATCCTGTATTTTTCCGCTTTTGGGGGGTTTAATGGAAAGATAAATCAGAATTATAAAAATACAGAATTTAGTAGCACCGATGTCAATTTTACAATGCATTTTACTACAGTTACTTGCTAGGCCGCCATTACTCTGGCAAGAACATGCGTGGGCGCCGGCAGCGTCAAAAACATCAAAGGAGTGAGCCATCTATTCATTCCTTAATCTATGGCACGCTGTACAGCGTACACAACTTAAGTTCGGATCGGATCGGATTACGAATTTTAGCATCGGATCGGATCGGATTTTATAAACATTGTTTCGGATCGGATCGGATCAGATTACTTTTTTCATCTTCGGATCGGATCGGATTCGAATTGAGAACTTAGACAAACCATCGGATTGAGAGAGGTCAATCCGATCCGACGCACACCTCTAGTCGTCAACCTTGCAACATTTTTGTTATATTATGACTGTATCAGACTTGTTAGCAAGTCTGATAATGCCATCAAGCTTGTTACAAGTTGTTAACAGCTTGTTCCAAACTTGTTACAACAACTGGGAACAAGCAGTGCGAACACAACTTGTCGACAGCTTGTGAACAGATTTGTAACAACTTGTTTGCAGACCTTTAGCAACTTAGGTCACCTACACAATTAAAAACGCACAAGTTGTAACAAACCTGCAGCAGACTTGTAGCAATGCTGTTCCAACAACTTGTCAACAGGATGTGTTCGCACTGCTTGTTCCCAGCTTGTTGACAACTTGCTACAAGGATGTTGAGCTCAACAGACTTATTACAAGTTGTTCCAACAACTTGTTATCGTCCTGCTGCAATTCAACAATTTGTCAACAAGTTGTGAGTGACAACCTTGTAGCAACTTGATAAATTAACAGCATCGTTACAACTTGTTGACAAGCTTGCTACAGGCCTGTTGCGAACATCTCTTGTTGACGTTGTGAGATTTTTACGTGAGTATGCTCGTTCACAGGTTGCTACAGGACAGCAAACAATCTGTTTGCAAGCTGTCAACAAGTTGTGTTCGCATTGCTTGTTCCTAGTTGTTGTAACAAGTTTGGAACAAGCTGTTAACAACTTGTAGCAAGCTTGATGGAATTATTAGACTTGTTACACGAGTTTTCTAACACGTCTGATACAGTCATGATCTTACAAGAATGTTACAAGGTTGACGACACAAGGTTGTAACAATATTGTTATATCATGACTGTATCGGACGTGTTGGAACAACTTTGCAACAAGTCTGATAAGTTGTTAACAGCTTGTTCCACACTTAATACAACAACTGGGAACAAGCAGTGCGAACACAACTTGTTGACATTTTGTTGGCAGACTTGCTACAAGATGTGAAATTTTTATGCCTGTAATTCGAGTGCGCCGAGGCTGAATTTGGAGAACAAAATTGAAACAAGTGGAGCGTAGAACATTCAACCAGACAGGCCAGTTGTTCAAAAAGCCGGTTAGCTTAACCCTAGATTAACCTAAAATTCAAAGCAAATTTCCTAACAGATTGTTCATAAATTTAAAAATGTTTCTTCCGAAATCTTGTTTGAAGTTTACTTCTCTGAAGTTTTGAAATACACAAACTGAAACGGCAGGTTAAATTTTAACCGAGGGTTAGCGCTAATCCAGCTTTGAATAACCAGACTCAGATGACAATGTCCTCTTGCTCCAAACATTGACGTGTTTTTTTTATTTTTTAACGAAATACATGCTTTCACTGTAAATAATAACAAACCTTGCCGAACTTTTCTTGGACCTCTGTATAAACCTGGCAGAAATACTCGTGCGTTGAAACGTGTTTCTCACAAACGGCGACGGGTCGCTGGGAGCTTCTTCGGTAGCACTTTGGAACACTGGTTCCTCCTTATCCTCGGTGGGTGTCGAGCCAAGACATTCAAAATTTTCGATGAAAAATTCCTTGTTGTTTTCGACGTCGGCTCGTCCAATGCTCGGTGCTGGAATTTCTGGAAGTTCGTCCCACTTTGGAACAATCTCTGTGGTTAACAAGTCTTCTTCGTCTGAGATGGAGTCTCCTGAAAATGATCGCATGCATGGTTGAAAATGGAACGATTTGCTGGATAGCTCAGAGGTCCAGTAAGGATCATCTAGCTCTTATCGATCTAGTGTTACTACAGGAGGAAACCTAAACTAAACTAACTTTATTTATACTGGGTAGCACTATCAGTTCCAAACTGTTCTTCCTAGAGGTCCAGTAAGGATGTTCTCTTATTGATCTAGTGTTACTACAGGAGGAAACCTAAACTAACTTTATTTATACTGGATAGCTCTATCAGTTCTAAACTGTTCTTCCTAGAGGTCCAGTAAGGATCATCTCTTATTGATCCAGTGTTACTACAGGAGGAAACCTAAACTAAACTAACTTTATTTATACTGGATAGTTCTATCGGTTCTAAACTGTTCTTCCTAGAGGTCCAGTAAGAGTCATCTCTTATTGATCCAGTGTTACTACAGGAGGAAACCTAAACTAAACTAACTTTATTTATACTGGATAGCTCTATCAGTTCTAAACTGTTCTTCCTAGAGGTCCAGTAAAGACCATCTGTTATTGATGATAATTGATCCGTGCCTGTAGAAAGTAAGAAGTTATGGAGCGATGCTAACTCCAAAAATCACGAGGAACTAGTTATCTAGTGGTACACTTGGTATTTTGTTCTTGTTCAGAGGCTAAATTTTGATCTGCAATTGCGGCGCAACCCATTCCCGTTTCCCTTGACCCTTGTCAGTCTTACCAGTCGGTTCGTCAGTTTCGTCTTTGGAATTGGATTCTGTGTTCTAAAAATACAAACGTTAGGATAATAACATTTCTGGTGTCTAGTGTGTCTAAGCATGGAATATCCAGTGACTGAGGGAGTGAGGAACACAGCACTACGTACTCCGACCTTGCCGGTAGTTTTTTTGGTTCATAATTAAAAAATCTTGAATTTTTTCTGTGCTGGCGTAATGTACTCAGGTGAATATGATGCTTGTAATGTTACTCTGAGAGTCTGAGTGTAGCTATATTCACACCAGGCAAGCTTCAAAAATATGCCTGGCCACGGTGGGAACATCACAAGCATCATATTCACCCGAGTACATTACACCAACACAAAAAAATTCATGATTACTAGATTACATCATTATCGAAGGAACTAGACTCAGTTCCGAAATATCACATACTCGAACCGACCTGACCGCGTAGTTCAGTTGGCAGTGCATTGGGCTAGTATTCCAAAGGTCGTAAGTTCGATTCCCACCGTGGCCAGGCATATTTTTCAAGCTTGCCCGGTGTGTATATACACTCAGAGTGAGTCGAGTAACATCACAAGCATTAAAAAATCTTATTACGACTTTCGTTAACCAGATCCTGTTCAGAGACGTGAAAATACAGGGGCTGCTGTGTCGCGCAGTACTTCCACTTACTTGGGTTTCCAATTCTTTCTCATCGCCACAATCTTCATATATTTTCACATCGTATGGCCTAACAGAAAATATGAAATAATTTAAAGACTACAGACCGTGCCAAGTACACACGTAAAAATTTCACAACTTGTCAACAAGATGTGTTTGCAACAGACTTGTAGCAAGCTTGTCAACAAGTTGTAACAATGCTGTTGTTTCATCAAGTTGCTACAAGCTTGTCACTCACAACTTGTTGACAAATTGTTGAATTGTAGGACGATAACAAGTTGCTGGAACAACTTGTAACAAGTCTGTTGAGCTCAACAACCTTGTAGCAAGTTGTCAACAAGCTGGGAACAAGCAGTGCGAACACATCCTGTTGACAAGTTGTCGGAACAGCATTGCTACAAGTCTGGTGCGGGTTTGTTACAACTTGTGCGTTTTTACGTGTGTAGTTTGTCTAGGTATGTAAGTAGGTGGGCTAAGTTGAATTACGATGGACGCAGCTCAACCTGAACAATTAGTCGAAGGCTTTCTAAGGGCGCTTATGGCAGCCACCTTATGACTCATGTCTGACCACGGAGCACAGCCACGGTGGAAGGGTCAGTTAGGTGGCTAATCCCAACCCACCCTGTCAACTTTCCCTGTGAGAGGAAACCAGAGTACCCAGAGAAAACCCACGACTTTCTGCAGAGCGTTGACTGAACTCAATATCTCGGAGGTGGAAGTCGCACAATTTCATGTTAGTATTACGTCAGGATTACTTTTGGGCTTAAGGTTTAGAAGTTATATTAATTTTAGGGATGAGATTATAGTTAGGCGGTAAGGATTAGTGTTAGGATTGAGACCAAGAAGATTCGAATATTTGAAGGTAAAAATCGCAATAATTCGATCTAAAAAAATTCTGGTTAAAAATTTCCTCATTAATATAAAATTAACTGTGTTTGGGTAACTTAACGTTCATGGTTAGATTTCCTGATTAATGTAACTACAATCCTGGTTAAAATTATCTATAACATGTTGTTACAGATTTTTCAAATCTTGCTTAACTCTTGAAATATTTTTTGACTGAAATCAATGTCCGACATCTTGGATTATTGAGGATATACATATTACGTCGCGCAAGTTTTTTATCTTGACAGCCAGCGATGAATATGACCCCAAAACTCGTTATTACTTGCTATAGTTCAAATTTCGAATTGAATAAAAACATTTTAAACAATTTTTGACTGTTACAGTAACTTAGAAGTAATTTTATAAAGCTAACCACACTAGCAGATAGCTCATTGCTTTCAGCTAAAATATCTTAAGAGTTAATAAGCTTGATATAAAAAATGAGTAACACGATTTTCTAGATAATTTAAACGTTCTTAGTAAAAATATTTGTTGCTATTGTCCTTTAACTAGGAAATTTTTAACGAAGGTGATTTTAGAATGAATTGAATCTGGTATTTAAAATTTAAAAACTTACACAGCTTCAAGAGTTTGTTCAGTAGAGTCTCGCCTTCCTAACAAAGCAAATTCGACTTCGTGTATAACTAGGTTATCCATCGAATGACCAGAACGCATTTCAAAATAACCGACTTCATCTGTCGGACTTTGTAGAATATCCTCGATACAGCGTTTCTTCAGAGGTATTTTATAACCTGGCTTTGTTGTCTGTACTTCGTTTATTTCTTCGGATTTATTTGGGTCAGATTTAGTCGTAGGGTTAGTTTGGGTGTTTAACGAGTCCTTACTTGGGTTAGTCTTACACATCTTGTCAGTGGAAAGGCTTTAAATAGAAATTACATTTAAATTTCATGCGTTAAAAAAAATAATATTGTTACATATGTTATTATCAAAATATTTTATAACTTATTGGGTTTGATCTCCACAAATATCTGGTTATATAAGGTTAATTTGAATCATAAAATATCATTATACCAATGTTAAATTTTGCGTTTAATTGGATATTCATTTTTATTGCTTAAAATTACTACGTCAAGCTAACTTGATTGTAATTTTCTTTAAATACCTTTACGAATTTGAAAACCTTCCTTGCAAATCCCTTGAGAGAATTTGCAATGCTCCTAAAAGCCATTTAAATTTTCCTCAGTTCCTGTTAGAAGTTCTTAACTTCCTGTTACAAGTTCCTAACTTCCTGTTCTGTAATTGGCTAACAAAAATAATCCACCAATAACAACGCTAGGAACAACCAGGAAGTTAGGAAAATTTCTAAGAAAGTTTCTCATTGAAATACTGCAACAGCCGATAGGAACAATTGCCCTCAAGGGACTTGCAAGGGAGTTTTCAATTTTGCAAAGGTACTGTAATGCGGAAAATTGCAATCAAGTTATGAATTCAAAAGAGGAACGCTTCACGTAGTTTACCTATAATATCGGCAGAGAGAGGAATCCATTTTGGACAATGATTGGTCGACCCTAATCTAAAAGGTTACCCTAACCTAAAATGTAACCTTCACCCTGACTCTAACCCCACCACACCCCTAACCCTAACCCCAACCTGGACTTGATTCATCTCTCTAGCAGCTGAAAATGCATTCTGGTTCTACTTCTATACCTTGCGACTTCGCCGTCCAGTTCCTCTTCATTTGGATAATAAATAATATCCTCGTCACTTTCTTTATTAAGACTGCTGTCATTGTGATCTGAAGAATCCTCCTCCTCCACGCGACACTTTTGAATTGCTTCAACATTGATGTCGCTACCACGAGATACAGTCACATTACATTGTAAATCTTCTACCACCTAAAATAAAGCATTTATGTACAATATCAGAATTTTGTGCATCGACTAACACTGTTATTTCAAGTTTGTTTCTCACGGGCTATGGTCACAGAAGCAGAACACCCTTCTTCAACACATACATAAAATAGAATATTGGATTTATTCTATTAAATGTGGAAATAAGCTTAAACACGAAAACGAGGCTGAGGGGCCATGGCCCCTTTTGGCCCCTCAGCCTCGTTTTTGTGTTTAAGCTTATTTCCACATTTACTGGTCAAAATCCAAAATTCTTTTTTATGCATGTGTTGAAGAAGGGTGTTCTGTTCTCTGACCATAGCCGTTGAGAAACAAACTTGAGATCTATTCCATTTAAGGTGGCACTAAGTTGAAAACAGTGTTGGTCGTAACGTAATTACAGGAAAGGTCCATTGTAGAATGGTTTATGGAATTTTATAATGTTTCTGTATATGTGAATTTTGTACATTGATTAAACCTAACCAGAAGCGGTTGCGAAAAATACAACTATAGACTCAACAGCCTGTTTATAAATTTCGAAATTTTCTTCAAAAATCTTGCTTGGATTTATAGTAGGAGTTTTCTTCAACGACGTTTTGAAATAAACAGACTTGCAGAAATACATAAACTAAAACAGCAGGTTAAATTTTAACCCAGGGTTAGCGTTAACGCACCTTTGAACAACCGTGCCCGTCTATTGTAGGATAGTGCTTTTAGTAAATCCACTAATTTTCTACTGTAGATATATTTCAAGCCAGTTAAAATACTCGTATCTGGACTTCGTTGCAAAGAAATATTATTTTAGACTTACATTATTCTTAATTTCTTTTTCATACAACTGTAACGCAGCTTCTGCATTCTCCAAGAAAATCGGTTCGTCTGTCAGCTTCAAAAATAATATGAACATAAATATTCGTGAATGCACACAATTCAGGACAGAAACAGTCGCTAATTTAAAGCCTGGTTTACACTATCAAAGTTTCTGTGATCACAGTAGGAATTTTGGATAGGTAAATTGTAAGTTTTGAAGGATTTGTAAGAAATGTTTAAGGGAACGGACGTCGCTGTTTAACATTAAATCAGTTTCCTCAAACATTTTTTACAAATTCTTCAAATCTTAGAATTTACCTAGATGCAAAATTCCTACTGTGATCACAGAAACTTTGATGGTGTAAACCTGAGCCTTAATATAGGGCTCGTGCAAGCACTATAGACTTACCGATCCGTTGGAATGGCGTTTTTCGAGTGGCTAAAAAGCAAAACATAAGATGTTAGGGGAAATATTTCAGTAAAATATCATTACTTAGTAAAATATCTGTAGAAAATATGTGTGACTCAATTTATAAAGTGCATGTATGACATACCGTGTTAGCTAGCAAATCCAGATGATGTTGGAAGGGTCTCGTTTCAGGACTACCGTCTGAAAATTATTCAAAAGTATAATTAATATCATAAGTTTTTATAAGTCGATCAGAAAATGACTAAATATACATTTTAATATCCACGTACCAACGGCTTTGTCTGTTTCACCAAGTGAATCAGGGAAAATCTCCAACGGGTTGAAACGCTAAACAAAATGAGATAGTTTAAATATAACTGGGTTTCACTAAGCACTATTGTGCAGCTGATGGTGGTGAACCTGCAGTTTATAAATATCAGAGTGAGAAAATAATGTTGATTATTTTCATTATATGTCGTAGGCTTGTACACACGTAAAAACGCACAAGTTGTAACAAGTCTGCAAACAAGTTGTTACAAATCTGTTCACAAGCTGTCGACAAGTTGTGTTCGCATTGATTGTTCCCAGTTTGTTGTAACAAGTTTGAAACAAGCTGTTAACAACTTGTAACAAGCTTGATGGCATTATCAGCCTTGCTACAAGACTGTGCTAACAAGTTTGTTACAGCCATGATACAACAAGGATGTTACAAGGTTGTCAACACAAGGTTGTAACAATCTTGTTATATCAAGCATGCAACGGACTTGTCAGAACAACCTTGCAACAAGTCTGATAAGTTCGACACGGCTGTTACAAGTTGTCAACAAGTTGTTCCAAACCGGTTGACAACTTGTGACAAGCAGTGCGAATAAATCTCGTTGACGATTTGTTGGCAGACTTGTTACAAGATGTGAGATTTTACGTGTGTACTTGGTGGTAAATAAATATAATTTACTGATGTAGTTTAATTTCTTTTGTTCCTACAACTGTGAATATTTCATTAGTTGACCATCACTTGCCGCCGTCTTGTAATGCTTGCTGAAACCAGCAGTTAAATTTCACACCATTTTGAAAACTGGTAGCTACTCTGAATCACCATGACAAAAATCTCACAGTTCTATCTCGAGGGATGAGGAATGATGTCATTTTAGGCCTCAGTTACACTGGATTCGCATCAGAGCGAGTCGAGCGACATCAACTAAGACGCTTTTCGGCCTTTCGTATTTGAAATTTTTGACTACTTCTGTTATATTATCATAATTTCGAGTGCTAATTAAACTCTCCTTGAAACTGTAAAGTTTGATGTCGCTCCGATGCGAATCCAGTATCGTGTAACAGGGGTCTTAGTTCAACCCACCTCTGCCCAGCGTCCCTCGGGTTTCGCTCTTGTATTGAGTATCGAGGTATTAGACGACTGAAATGACTCTGTGATGACGGAAACTTCCATATCCACACTCGTAATCACCTGAAATATTTTGTACGTGGAGAAAAATTAACCAACGCTACAGAGCCTTAGCGACGCTTGCGACCATGTCAATGTGGCCGAAGAAAATTGTAGTAGAGGATCTAAGATATACGTCAAGACTGATTTGCATTCAGTACGCAAAAGACAAGATAGATCTATAGATCATTTCACATGAGGGACCATGATTTTGTCACAAGAAAACCAGACTTTACAAGTTGTGAATTGCAGTTGTGACAGTCGTATAGCTTTCACCTTTCTGACCGGAGATTGACTCTAGGGAGACCAATTTAGAACTGATAGAACTATCCAAGTATAAATAAAGTTAGATGATCCTTACTGGACCTCTAGGAAGAACAGTTTAGAACTGATAGAGCTACCCAGTATAAATAAAGTTAGTTTAGTTTAGGTTTCCTCCTGTAGTAACACTGGATCAATAAGAGATGATTCTTACTGGACCTCTAGGAAGAACAGTTTAGAACTGATAGAGCTACCCAGTATAAATAAAGTTAGTTTAGTTCAGGTTCCCTGCTGTAGCAACATTGGATCAATAAGGTATCAATCTTCATGCACCTCTAGGAATAACAGTTCAGAAATGATGGAGCTATCCAGTATAAATAAAGTTAGTTTTAGACTAAGTTTAATTTAGTTTGATAGAATACCAACTAAACTTACCTGCTTTTTCGCCCAGGTAGGAAGCTTGTTGATCGTGCTGAGTCGATAGTCATCAAACAAGGAGTCAGCTACATAACAAACATTTTCCAATGAGTTAAACAAACGATAATTTTCTGATTCACCAAAGCAATAAAAATAATCTGTACTTACGCTCTTTCATCTCAAACATATCGTTTGTGGCGGGACGAAATTCTTCATCGGCGCCATCGATCTCATTCACTTCATCCAGCGTCGACCTGTTCGCAAATTCGTCTTGCTCTTGCATTTTCTCCAACATATTCTAAAAGATAAAAATAATTTCATTTCTTTGTAAAGCATCTTTTCAAAGAAAAAAGTATATGTAAATTATTACAGATAGAAGTATACAGCGAACAGTTAATTTCACACCAACCTGACAAAAGGCTGATGGTAATTTCCACACAAAAATACAACTGAAAAAAGTAACCAAACTTCAACTTCTGACAAATGATCAGAGGGCCCTTAAAATTTCTTGACAAAAGATTGCTTAAAGTGCATGATATGATTCGAAAATTGACGATGTTATTTTTTAGTGTAATTTGAAAGATCATTGCAAACTGTAGAGTAACTTCTTTGACAGATTTTTGTTTTCTTGCTTCGTTTTGAAGATATTTCATTTTGTATGATATGCAAAGGACCAACTTCCTATGTCACATATGCATAATGACTTTCTTTAAAATGTTATATAATTTTGTCACTATCAAATAAATTCGCTCAAAATGAATGAGCACGAGATTTGTCCACAATAACACCCATGTAGGTTTTCTACTGACCAGATTGTGTTTAGTCGTATTAATGATATACAACTTTCAGGGCTAAATCATTATGCATATATGACGTAGATAATTGATCCTTTGCATATCATACAAAATGAAATATCTTCAAAACGAAGCCAGAAAACAAAAATCTATCAAAGAAGTTACTCTACGGTTTTCAATGAACTTTCACATTAGAAAACAAAAATAACACCGTCAATTTTCGAGTCATATGCCCTTTAACTGAGAATATACATCTAGCTGCGTTAGTGCTGCATGGATAATACGCAATAAAATGTAATATATTGTAAAACACTTCTCCTCTTCTTTTCTTAAAGGACCCGTGGGAGAGAGCTTGGACTTACCCATCTCCTGAGACGGTGATCAATCTCTCACAATCCAACGAGAACTGTAGTCCAGTGACGATTTCTAAAAAAAGACGATAAACGCTCAGAGACCGAAAAGTGTGGTTTCTGACATTTCTGTCAACGTTTAAAAGATTTAAACATTTCTCCAGCGAAGGACTTCATCAGGAGGTGACCAGTCACAACTACCCTTCCGATGAAGACTCTTCGCTTGTCGAATCAACAAGAAGTCTCAACTCACCAGAATGGCCGACCATGCCAGCCACACATTCTCCGATATCAAAGTCATAAAGAGCCAGAGATTTATCAGAACAACTGGTTGCTGCATAGAATCCTGATCTGTCCAGCAACACCTAGTTTTAACATACGATATATCTCATCAAATACTTCACCCAAATATAGGCTACTGTATTTCAGTATGTTACACATTGGTAAACCAGCTGGTACAAGGACACACAGGAGACCAGGTTGTGAAGTAAGCAGAGGGGATTGTAAAGATTGTAATTTGTTACCTTGAGAATAATGCCGTCGTCTCCCATCGCTCCTTTAAATGACCGGAGTTGTTTACCACTTGCTATGTCGTACACTCTGAGTACAAAGAAAAGAATATTAAAATTCTTAAGTTCGTGACAACAAGGTATAATATCAGACATGTTTCACTGCTACTGTATATCATACACCTGAGTACAAAGAAAAGAATATTAAAATTCGTATAAGTTCGTGACAACCAGGTATAATATCAGACATGTTTCACTGCTAATATTTTTGTAGTTCTACATGGCGATAGTATAAAATAAGTTCTGGTTTGTGAGTTATAATATCAATTTGATTCAAAAGCATTTCTGTGCTCACACCTCCCCCAACCGTAATACCCAAGTTACGGCCCTAATTAGACTGCAGTGTAACATAAACAGTTACCCCTTTGGTTTTAGTATTTGAAAACAGCTAGAGTTTTAGCATTTGAAAACAGCTAGAGTTTTAGCATTTGAAAACAGCTTAGCATTTGAAAACAGCTAGAGTTTTAGCATTTGAAAAGGGAGTTCTGACATTTGAAAATAAAGGTCTGGCATTTGAAAACTGAGTTTTGGCATTTGAAAACGAAGTTCTGGCATTTGAAAAGGAGTTCTGACATTTTAAAACTGAGTTTTGGCATTTGAAAAGGGAGTTGAAAACAGAGTTTTGGCATTTGAAAGAGTTACGCCCCTGAGTCTAATGTCACCATCAGATACTTAGGGGATGACATGGACATACTGTAACTTAGTGTTGTGCTAGATACAGATCATATTGACGTGTTTACCTCATATTCCGGTCCTGACCAGCAGTAACCGCATAAGTTCTAAAAAGAAACAATTGGTAGAAAATAAACTCTGTCCTAAAGACAACACTACACCAGGACGCGCGGATAGATCAAGGCTCATTTGAGAGAGCGAAGAATATCTACCTAAAGAACGCTTATTATGTCGAGAATAAAAATGAAGAGTTTTCTCTCTAACTTCTTCGGCAGCTAAATTGCAAACGAAGGACTCTCGCTAGAAACGTCGAAGTCTTTTCTTGTGTTGTTAAAGTAGTTGTATTTCTTAAAAAGCTCTCCTGTTCTCTTCCTAAGTATTCTACAACGCATGCGAGGAGGGTACTTACTTTGAAGGATGAATATCCATGTCATAAAATGTTGTTTTCGTCGCCACATTGGTATACCTCGTGAACTGCACTTCAGGATCCTGGTCAGGGAATAAACCAAACTTCACATGCTACACAACTCATCTTACTATGGTATACTAATATAATAAGCATAATGGACATTTGCAAAACTGTCATTTACAATAGTGTCCATTCAGTCTTGATTCAGTGATCGCAATGGTCGATTGTCCTTTCATTGTTTTAAAAACTCCACTGTTTCCTACGCTAACCAGCTACTCATTGTTGCGGTATATTTGTGGTCACATTGTGTTCGTACATTTGCTCTGAAAACTAGAATAGGGTAATATACAGTACCTTCTGGGCAGCTCTGAATATGACGGATTTATCTGCAGCACAGCTGATAAGCTGGAAGTCTTTAGACTCACTCACTACAAGATGAAACACACAATCAGGACTGACAAGCTCAGGGCCGTAGCAACTGGGGGGGGGGGG
>CACRXK020006969.1:5506-23909 GCA_902702795.2 Paramuricea clavata | reverse complement strand
TGGTTAGGGTACGTTATAGCCCGCGCATCTACGAAAGTTTCCGAACTCTTTCCGATAAATGGTTTGAAACATTATATTTTATATATCGTTTCTATTTCTATCGTGCGGCTTTCTTTTTGTTGGAATAAAAGTTTCGCCGCAAAAATTGCAAATTTCAAGCTTCGAAGAAGTTTCTTCAGTATTAAGGTAAGCTGCTTTTAGAGTATATAGTAAGCTGTTTTGAGTTTCTAGAGCATATACAGTCTCATGTATTCAATTGTTGAGATAATATATAAATAACGTCCTTTAATTTATATTGTATTTTACTCATTCACTGATAATGACTATCTGATTCTGGTATTTTTCTTAACGTGTATTCAGTCGGTGAGAATATGTATTTTATTTATAAAGCTTCGATCACATGCAATGCGGCTATTAATATTTTATACGTTTGTCCTCTCAACGACAATTATGCCGCATTTGTTCACGTCCTTACCTTCGGAAGTGATAAATAGCAACAAATGACGATAATAAACATTCCTTTGGTGCAATTTTAGTGTAAAAAAGTTAAAATGAGCAAGTATAACCATAGGATGGTTGAAATATATTGTGGATTGAAAACCGAAAAATCTATTATTCCGCCATTAAAATCACAGAATAGAAAATAGACCAGAAGCCTCACTCAGCCAAAATTATGTCCGAGATTTTTTTATGCGCCAGCAAGTGTAATCACGACGCCATCAAACGCGAGCAACGCCATCAATTGCCATCACTAGGTCACAGAATAAAGACAGAAGTGTAACTTCCATTACAAAACCGTAAGGCGCTTTTTTACCGAAATAGCTGGCGGCCATGTTCTTAGTAAGTGCCCTAAAGAGAGGCATTCACCCCCCTGGAATATTAAATTTTCAATATGTTTTCAGGGGGGTGACTGCCTCTCTTTAGGACACTTACTAAGAACATGGCGGACTGAAAAAATCCCTTATGCACTTTTAATAAGAAGATACCACTTCTGTATGTCTTTATTCTGTGACTAGGTATTATTCACAGTAATATTTTCACAATAATTGCAGAATATGCAGCATACACTTTGAGCTGAGCATGTCTTGCAAATTTCAAGAAAAAACGTTGATTTAAAGAATTGACGCTGACGAACGCTGACGTGATGTTCTCAGCAAGTGTCGCACATGTTATCTAGCGTGTGAAATTCGTGATCCGCAAGGCGAAAATCGCGGACACGAAAATGTTAGGGAAAGATATACAGTGAGACTTCTGGTCTATTTTCTTTTCTGTGATTAAAATGGCCGCCAAGCAGGTTTGGGTGCACAATGCATTGTGGTTCATACTTCATAATGATTCTTCCTCCCGATATATTAAAGATGATGTCCACTCCGAACTGCGCATCAGTTCTGCTCATAACAAAGGGGAACCTCTAGCCTGCGTAGCGCCTATCAGAGAAAGGACAGCCTGCACGAAACCCCATGCTTTGCCGTATTTACTCGTTCTCTCTGAGGACGAGAAATCTGATTGGTTCAAAATGAAAAACATATGCTAATTTATGCTAAAATTCATACAAACACGGTGGATGTACTATTGAGAGGCGTTTCTTTGAGTTTTGCATTCAAAAGAGCTTAAAGGCCACGATTTACGGTTCAACAATAAAGGTATTTACGAACTTGGTTGACAAAGCTCACGAAGAGAAATAGACTGTGGTGTCTTCGGATTGCTGTCTGTTAGCAGCGCCTCTATCACAAGCATGTTCGTTTTCATCAATTCATCGACAACAAATAGATTTTTTCTTCATGATTTTGTAGCTAAAATTTTGTGCCAGGAGAGAATTGCTGTAAATGCTTATGTCTTATGAACAGGATTTGCTCTTTCTCTGAAGTGATGGCTTTAGACAACCTTTAATATTCTCTTCTCTGCATCGCTTGAAACTTTAATAACATTTAATACATCACGGTTGACCGCTGTCGAAACTATAAATTATATTTGTATGTGTGCGAGAAAGCTACGAAATATCGTAGATATGGACTGCAAACTACTTGTGACAACGATGGAGATTGCCCTAGGCCTAGCGCTATTCCCACTTAATTTTCTTTAGCCGACATCCGTATATTATTATACACTCATGCGCATTTAACCAATCAGTAATCGTTGAAAGGGTCATGTGCCGATGCAATATTTTACGATATTGGACAGGAACCTATTGGGCAGTTGCGAATTGTGGCTTTTTTCATGGTTTTTCAACCCTTTTCAGATGTTTTGTCAATTTCAAACACACGACAAACGATATGGCAGAATATTGAAAAGAATTTTGGACATTAATACAGTTTTTTCTACCAGTTTTGTTTAAAATTATAAAAGCGCGGGAAAACTTGTCTTCGCGAAATTTATTTGTTTGCAACAGCCTAGAAGTTAGTAATATTATTTTTTTCATTAAAATTAGGTCAAATTTCCTTTAAACATACATGGAATTGAGTTTATTTATGCACACATATTTGTAAAAACAGGTTTATTAACTTTTTTTTTAGTTATTTAAGCAAATTCGCCGCCGATATATGTAGTAATGTTGTCGCTTTATTAGTCTCGCTGTATTTACTTTATTGCTTATTGACAATTTTTGTTATAGAATTGTTTTGTTCGATATAATAAAACTCCTATTGGATTCATCTTCGCCCAATATGGCAAAATATTAAGTCTCGACTTCAATATTAGGCTCGACCTTCGGTCTCGCCCAATATTGAAGTCTCGACTTAATATTTTGCCATATTGGGCTCAGAAGAATCCAATAAGATATATTATTTTGTTTTGAAATTTGCGAAACATACAGCAATCTATATTTATATTTCATTTTGACAAGTAAATTTGCAAACATAAACAATCTGTGTGATTGGCCAATTTTGACATCTATTTAAAGTGGGCGTAGCCCGCAGGCTAAGTGGGTGGAAATGGCAAAGCATGGGGTTTCGTGCAGGCCGCTCTCCTTTCTCTGAGAGTCGCTGTGCAGGCTAGGGGACCTCCAAGAAATAAACATTGCCCAAATTTTGCATTTTTCGAACTATTTTGAATTGAAACGTAGATTTTATATTCATTTACAAGCATGGCGAACCAGAAAAGTGTTAGATATTCAGTTAGTATATCATATTTTACAAATATAGCAGTTGAAAATGTAAACAAAGTTTGAAAATAGTTTTGTGTTTGCTATAAATGTGTGTGTGTTTCTCATTGTTGCTAACAGTGGGAAATTGTTTTCTTTTTATATTTTTAGAAATGACCACTACAGCTTTCAAATTCCAGCTGGGTTCGGATGTATGCAACAACCGTATCAATAGGAAGGTTAAGATACACCGGTTTATGGGTACGAGTATCGCCATTTTGTTTACCAATTTTTGCTGATATCAGCATTTTTACCCGTAATTTCTACCGTTTCCCCGTGGTAAACCGTGGTCTACATGTAAAAGACAAACGGGTATGGGTGTTGTCTGTTTATTATTTATGGCTGTTTAAATAGAAAAAACTTCAATATCTTACCCAAATAAATAATGTACATATATGCTCGTCAAAGTGTTCAACAATCTATGGCAAACCTCAACAGCAAAAGTTACCATTATCTGATCGGTTTTCTCACGGCGGATGTTCCCCAATTTACGGGTATGTGTATATCACCCGTAAACCGGAACCGGGTTATCTTAACCTCTCTAACGTTGAAATAACGTAACTTTTCCATGGTCTCTGTCATGTGAAAAAAATATTCATAAAAGCATCGGATATACATTTTGAGAGCAATTTTAAATTGGAATTATCTTGGAAAGATACTATACTTCACAAGTGTATAACATTGTTTTAAAACTCGTGTCATCTGAACACTGGAACACAAAAACGAAGAAATCTCTGAAGAGATATCGCCTACTATCAATAAACGTTCTTGGCTGCAAAGTATATTGCGAAAAATGAATTTCTTGGAAATGGTATAATTAATACACTAACATTTAAATTAAGGACTGATTGACACACCAGATTTGCTATGGAAGCTACTAAAATTAAAGTGTATATTTGTGTGATATGTTAATTATAGCCTATCTTTAATCCAATAAAATTGGTCATTTTGTGAATAAAATTATTCACATTAAGCATTCTTTGTTTTTGATCAAGTAGACGCCATGTACGCTACAGCGTACCTATTTTTGTTAATTGCATGGCTCTTAAAGGGATATGGGAATAAAAATTAACTTTGAATTATTTGAAAGAACTTTTAAAGTTAGCTATGTATGAAGACCCTTTACAACTTTTTCGTACCTTGCTTGGTTTTCGAAATATTTTGACCAAAAACAGTGTGCAGCATTTTGGTATTATAATTGACCTAATTAACTGAGTTTTTAATGACGTCACAAGCAGGGTAACCTTCTTCATGTGGGACTAAATTTCTTCGAAATGAATTTTTTCGGTGTTGGTGTAATGTACTCAGGTGAATATGATGTCGATTTTTACAGAAAAAAAATCATGATTACTAGATTACATCGATATCAAAGGAACTAGACTTGGTTCCGAAATATCACATACTCGAACCGACCTGACCGCGTAGCTCAGTTGGCAGAGCATTGGGCTAGTATTCCAAAGGTCGTAAGTTCGATTTCCACGGTGCCCAGGCATATTTTTCAAGCTTGCCCGGTGTGGATATACTACACTCAGTGACATCACAAGCATTTCTTCGAAATGTTTCTTAAAATGTTGTGAGTTAATAGACAATTCCCATTATAGACTAATTTTAAAACTAGGCAAGGAGACTCGAATAAATCACCACAGCTAGAAAGAGCAAACTAAAATTTGCAAAGTTTGGTTATGAAATGTTGTAAAATGCGGAAAATATAGCCTTGCAAAGTTCGCATATTTTGTATACTTTTGTATTGCGTGCGGAAATTCCTACCACATTTATAGGCCGAAAATGGTCGCACGCAATACAAAAGTATACAAAATTTGCGAACTTTGCAAGGCTATATTTTCCGCATTTTACAACATTTCGCAACCAAACTTTGCAAATTTACTAACTTTAGTATGCTCTTTCTAGCTGTTGTGATTTATTTGCATCTCCTTGCCTAGTTTTAAAATTAGTCTATAATGGGAATTGTCTATTGAGTACTAAAAAGACTTCGGAAAATCAAGTTTCATATTGCTAATGACATGTGGTTCGCAAGATAAAAATTTCGCTTTTTACCCAACTTGTGACGTATGTATATCAAATGCATATCCAAGATGGCGGAATACACGCTGCTTTTGATCAAAATAAGTCGATTTATTTCGAAAACCAAGCAACATACGGAATAATTGTAAAGGAAGTTTATTTTAAATGTTCTTTCAAATAAGACAAACTTAATTTATATTGCCATATCCCTTTAATTGAGTAATTCTCTACATTAAGATTTTGGGCATCTCGTTCGATAGAACTGAATGTAGGTGAGATTTTTGTAGATGGAATTTTCGAACGGATTTTAGACTAAAATTTATAGGTCAGAGCTCTGCACCAGAATCGCACGTTCCATTCCTGCTGGTGGGCCTAAAGTTGCAGTTGGACCGGTTTGAACGACCTTCATAATTGTAGGTTCCCAAACCTATTCTATTACGCCTGTTTTACAGGAACTACACTGGTTGCCAGTTAGGTTTAGGATTCATTTTAAGATTTTACTTTTAACTTTCAAAGCTCTTAACGGCTTGGCGCCAGATTATATTAGGGAACTTATTAAGATAAGGAAACATGAACGTTACTCGCTCCGTTCCAATTCGGGTATTATCATCTCACATCCAGTGGGGAAGATGTTAAAATCATTCGGAGACAGATCTTTTAGTGTGGCTGCGCCAACACTCTGGAATTCACTTCTTGTTAGCCTGCGGAGTATCAGTTCTCTTTCAATTTTTAAATCCTCGCTGAAAACATATCTTTTTAAGCTAGCTTTTAGCCTCCATTAAATGTATATATTTAAGATAATTAATAGTTGCATGTATAATAGAGTGTAATGCGCTTTTGATCATTGTATGTAAAAAGCGCAATATAAATTATTAAATTATTATTATTATTACTGGTAGAAAGATGTTTGTGGTGTTACTCTGAGTGTGCATCCACACCGGGCAAGCTGAAAAGTTTGCCTCACCACAGTAGGAATCGAACCCGCGACCTTCGGGATACTATAGTCCAATGCTCAGTTCCGAAATATCACCAACACGAACCGATTTGACCTGGTAGCTCAGTTGGTAGAGCATATTCACCTGAGTACATGACACCAGCACACGCAAAAAGTACCCAAAAGATAATTGTTTTACTTTGCATTTTAGTATCAAGTACTGGAGAGAACGTTGTCCATTGGTTTAGAAAAGATCTACGACTCCATGATAATCCAGCTCTTGCGGAAGCATGGAGGAAAGGAGGAAACTTCTATGGTGTTTATATATTTGATCCGCTTGTTTTTCAAAATAAGAATTCTTCTGTCAACCATGGTAAATTTCTTCTTCAATGTCTCCGAGATCTTGACGCTAAGCTTCGTGAATGTGGTTCATTTTTGTATATTATCCGCGACTCTCCCATGGCAGCCTTCAAACAAGTCTTTGGGAAGTGGAGAGTGACAAAGTTGACAATGGAGGAAGATACAGAGCCGTATGCAAAGAAACTCGAGGATTCTGTTGTTGCTTTAGCAGGGAAATATGGTATACGGGTCGTCACTAAAGTATCACATACGCTTTATTCTATTCCTAAGTAAGTTGAATCTCCTAATATTTTAAATTATATTAAATATTATGTTATATTATGTTGCAATGTGGGGTTTTTTTGTTTTGCTTTTTTTTGTTGTGTTGCCGTTAGGGCACCACAGCTGTGAAAATTGCTTGCCCTGAATAAAATTGATTTGCCACAAGATCTTGATCCTGACCTTGATGCAGTGAACTAAATTACAGAAACAAATGAGTCGCGAAGGAGTTTGCTTTGCTGTAAACTTCGCAAACTATGTCACATGTTGATAGTTTACTCGAATATCGATAACTTTGACGGGAAGCACCAATGACTTTGAAATGGGCGGCTTTTTTGGCTAATTTATATGTACTTGCCCGAATGGTATACTAGCCCGAACGGTATACTGGCCCGTGATAATTTGAACTAGCTTTGTGCATGCGGGCATCACAGGAAGCAATAAGTTACATCCAGGGGTGTATATTCTTCAATGACCTTTGATTTCTCCCCTCTCTTCAGCTTTGATTTTCTTCCCTGTATCTTGAAGAAATTTGGGCGCGGCATCGGAGTCTGGGCTCCACCTTTACTATTCCAGTAATTTTTCTACGATTTAAAGAATTATTTTCGAAAAAACGTTTGGTTCAAGGTAGAAAAATGATGTTACAATGCTGATTTTGACAACAAATTTTTCAGTTTATGTAGAACTTCTGCATCTCAATGATAAACAGCACAACAAAATAATTGATTATTGATATATTAACTAGAGATGTTTCCATTAAAAAGTACTCCTCTCTCTAAATTACGTTCATTTTTTAACAAACGTTTTTAGTTTCACAAACATTAATATATATTCACTTTTTTAAAATTTGATTTAAATATTGACATTATGTTCCAATTCCCCTTCCTCTTGCCATAAAAAGTCATACTTTGTCTATACCCCTCCCCCTCCTTGCTGACATAATATGAGACTGATCCCCAAGTGTTCTCAGTTCTTTTTCATTCTCATCCCTTGTTCTTTCTCTTCTTTTCCTTTTGCCCCCTCATTTTCCTTTTGCCCCCTCATTTTGCTTTTGCCCTTTCCTTTCTTTTCCCTTTGTTCTCTTCTTTTCCCTCTTTCTTTTCTCTTCCCTTCCTTTCTTTTTCACTCTTCTTTGAATTTCTTCCCTGGCCCTAAGACCCTTTGATTCCTTCCCCCCCAGGGGGGGGGGGGGAAATTATAGAAGAATATACACCCCTGGTTACATCACTGCAATATCTCGAGTGTTTCTAAAACAATATTTCTCTCAACTGTTCTTCCACGAGATAAATTCATTTGTTTAATAATAATTGCTTATCATCTTTTGCAGTGTAATTAAATCCAACGATAGTCTGCAGCCATTTACATTCAAACGTTACATCGCAACAGTAAAGAAGATTGGTCAACCTGACAATCCCTTGCCTCCATTAGACGCTGTTTCTTTTCACGGCTGTTTCAGTCCTGTTGTGCCAGGTTATGAAATGCCATGTGTGGAGGAATTTGGTATGACTGAAGAAGAGTTTGTTGAAGGTTCGCACGTTTGGAAAGGAGGAGAAGATGAGGCATTAAGAAGATTTGATGCTCTTGTTAAATCGGTAAGTAAGTGAAGTGAAGTGAAGTGAAGTGATGTGAAGTGAGAGTGATGTGATGTGATGTGATGTGATGTGATGTGATGTGATGTGATGTGAAGTGATGTGAAGTGATGTGAAGTGATGTGAAGTGATGTGAAGTGATGTGATGTGATGTGAAGTGATGTGATGTGATGTGATGTGAAGTGAAGTGATGTGAAGTGATGTGATGTGATGTGATGTGATGTGATGTGATGTGATGTGATGTGAAGTGATGTGAAGTGATGTGATGTGAAGTGATGTGAAGTGATGTGATGTGATGTGATGTGATGTGAAGTGAAGTGATGTGAAGTGATGTGAAGTGATGTGAAGTGATGTGAAGTGAAGTGATGTGAAGTGATGTGAAGTGATGTGATGTGATGTGATGTGATGTGATGTGAAGTGATGTGATGTGATGTGAAGTGATGTGAAGTGATGTGAAGTGATGTGAAGTGAAGTGAAGTAAAGTAAGTGGGGTGTGCTAATCACCCTTACTTGCTGCTTGGAGCTAAGCTGAATTACATGTACGAGGGACTCAGCTCAACCTGTGTCGATCTGTCTGATCACGGAGCACAGCTATACGGTGGAAGGGTCAGTTAGGGAGATAATCCCAACCCACCCTGTCAACTTTCCCTGTGGGAGGAAACCCGAGTACCGGGAGAAAACCCACGACTTTCGGTAGAGCGTTGACTGACTCTTTTCACATAAGTGTCATGCATGAGTCCGTAGCGAGAATCGAACCCACGATCTCAGAGGTGAAAGACGCTTGCTGTGACGACTGCGCCACAAAGCCCCGGTATTTGAACTAAAGTCCCGGTGAAACGAGGATGAGAGTTGATGAGAGTTGGCAGTCACGTAATGTTACAGAGGACATTTCAAGCTCTACAGACTAACAAAATAAAAGTTTTATTCATCAGTATTTCAACTATGTTTGTAATTTGGAAAGAACATGCACGAGTGAGTTTTTCAAGGACTATCAAATTTGCACGAGAGTGCAATTTGAAGTCTTTGAAAAACTCACTAGTGTACTGTTTTTTTCACCAGAAACCATACTATTACTTATTAATAATATACATGAAAAAATTAACGGCAGCCATTTTTTTTACAAAAAACCGCCGGCCATTTTTGTCACTCCTAAGAACTCCTAAATGTTTATTTTTGTATTATTTCTGCTGGAAATTGCTGTATTTTATTGGCTGTCTTTGTTATTGTTTCATATTTTAAGCCAATCAGAAAGCTAAATAGTCAATGAAATTTGCACTGTATTTCATTTTTTGGCGCTGTATGGCGAAAAAAATGCACTGCTCTTAGCCAATCAGAGTTGAGAAATTTTTTCATGTATATTATTACAACGTAAATAGAATACATGACAGTGTTGGGAAAGCATTAAAAACAGTTAACCAGGATCGCGTGACTGCCAACTCTCATGCTCTTTCATCCTCGCTTGACCCAGGTTTCCTTAAGGTTTCGCAGCATTCGGAGGTGAATAATGCAAGGATATCCGGAGCTTAGCGACCATACACTCAAATTGCGCGAAAAGCACTATCCACCTCCAGAGTATATGCTAAAGCATTTTGCTATCCGGCCGGATACCGGATATTGGTTATGTAAGATTCAGGCCTTATCATTTAAGGTTAAATTATTATTTCCATTGATTATAAAGTGATAGGAAAGAACTTCACAGTCCACGTGAGTCCAACATTGGTAAACATGCATGATTGGAAAAGTCCTACTCAAAAAGTTCCAATTTCAAACCCACTTTTTCGAATTTGCTAGCGAGCATGAAAAATCTTGAAAATATTGCCAAGTAAAATATGATAGATACTCGTACTTTTTAAACCATATTACATCTTATTCATTTCTAACCTGAAAAGATGGCCTGAACCTTAAGTAAAAAATGGCCGGATAATTTATATATCCGGCCGGATAATGAGATTATCTCGCTCTCCGGCCGGATATGATATCCGTTGCATCCCTATAGCGAGAATGTGTCACTGAAAACAGGGTGCTAGCTAGCCCACATATACTGTTCGTTTGACGGACTCTTCCCAATTGAAGTAGCTAAGGGGCTTTCCCAACTTGGTCTACTGGAAGATTTTCATTTTTTTTATGAGAAAGTGCATTTTATATTATTATATCAAAGAACGTTTTATTTACTTTTTCCCATTAACTATTTTCTCAAAATGTATCGCGTTTCATTCATATTGGGTGTGTGTTCACTGAAATAAAATGTACAAAACAAAGTGTAATCGGTGTGCATCCGTGTTCATTCACCTGAAATGAAATATACAAAACCAAGCTACCGTTGTTTGCATCTAAGGAGAAACACGTTGGAAAAAAACACTATTTATTCCTACACAAGGACTTTGATCGGTCACAAAACTTTCCCAATTTACGTTTAACGGACAAAACTTTTTTTCTGGCTAACACCCTGGAAAAGTACTGTATGTACAGAAGAAACGCTTGTTAAACCCGATACTTTTTATTCTCAGATTGAAAGTGGCCTTGAAGAAGTGGATAATGTTGGAGATGTATGCTTTCCTAAAGTTACTGCGTTATCTCCGTACATGCGTTTTGGATGTATTTCTGCAAGATTGATTTACCACACCTTGACAAAACTCCAGAAGAAGGTACGTCTTGGCAAATTTGAACCTCAGTACTACCTCCACTGTTGGAAAAATTCCATACAGTCATGTAATATTCAATAAGCTGTTTCTACTACACACTGTATGTGCTCAGGAAAACCCCTGGCAAGGCCCAGTGAGCGATTGTAGCCTCCGGGATGTTGCTTGAAACACTGTCATCTAAGCATGCAGCCAGAACGCTTTCTTAAATTGGTTGTTGACTGGTGTAACCCAGATTAACTTTATATAAAAATTCAAGTTTCCTTTTATTAACAGACAATTCCAATTATAGACTAATTTTAAAACTAGGCAAGGAGATGCAAATAAATCACCACAGCTAGAAAGAGCATACTAAAATGAGTAAAATTGCAAAGTTTGGTTGCAAAATGTTATAAAATGCGGAAAATATAGCCTTGCAAATTTTGTATACTTTTGTATTGCGTGCGGAAATTGCTACCATTTTCGGCCCAAATGTACCCTGGTTCCAGAGGTTTAAAATAAACCTCTGGTTGAAAGCGGCAATTGATTCATCGAGTCGCGCCAATCAGTTTGAATTAGGGTCAGATCCTGACTCTGTCTCCTGATTGGACGATTGTATTAAAGCTTTCTGATTGGTTATAGATGTTTTATTTGAATCAATCAGAGAGCTTTAATACAATCATCCAATCAGGAGACAGACATTTTATGGTCTTGCAAGCTTAATTGTTGTGTCTTGATAATTTATTATACTCTAGAATCATGAAAATATAAAGAGTTGTCGAATAAAATTCAATATTTTGGATACTGACATGCAAACAAACCCTTTGTTTACATACGGACATATATTGCTTCAGCAGTTGACATATATAGAGCTCAGCGGAAACATATAAATTATAGCATCTGACCAATGAGAATTTCGCGTCAAGATTTGAGACGCAGACATTAAAATTCATTAGTCATCGATGCAGGCTCTCAATTCACCTTGAGAGCCTGTTCGCAGGCTAGGTACCCGGTGGAAGCGCTATCCGTCCTTCGTAGAACCGCCCCCAGTTTTCTAATATGTTTCTGGTCCATTTTTAGATGACCAACAAACAGTATGTCCTTAATGTCCTGATGAAGTTGATGTTTCGTGACTTTTTGTTCACGCTTGGTCATCGAAATTTCTTCTTTGATAAAATGAAGCAGAATCCTGTTTGTCTTCAGATTCCATGGGAATCAAACGGAGACTTTCTTCAAAGATGGCGCGAGGTAAGCAGGAAATATATAATACCTTTCCAGTCGTCGCACTGGTTAATGTTTGTGTAGGCAATTATGCTCCTTGTTCTAACTTATATTCAAGTTATTGAATGAATACTTTTCAGAAATCTGTACCTTAATTCAGTCTTAAAGAACGTTTTCCACTTCAACCATATCGTAAAGTATCGTTGCATTTTCTTTTGTGTCGAAGTCATTAGTTCCACTCTAGTGCTCAGGAAACAAAGAAATACTCTATGTTTCGCTACGTTACGGTTGGAGTGGAAAACAGTCATATGTTTGTACCAGTTCAAGTACGCGGCAATAATTTATCCATTGAACTACCATGCAGTCAGGTGCGATAAAAAATCTTGAATTATCGCACCCTGATCTACCAAAACCCTTCAACTACATCATAGTTCCCCTACTTCTGTTGTCCAAATTATTCTTCCACACGTTTGTTTTCTACACGCTCGTTTATGTCACCATCTGTATATTACTGTAAGTTGTTTTCCCTTAATGAAGTGTTTAAAATTTAGGCGAAAACCGGTTTTCCTTGGATCGACGCTGTTCAAACACAACTACGTAAAGAAGGTTGGGCAAATCATCTTGGACGACTGGCGGCAGCGTGTTTCTTAACCAGAGGTTGTCTCTGGGTATCCTGGGAAGAAGGATTTATGGTAGGTACTTCTATGGGTGGGTTTCACCATGGATAATAAAATAAATGGATAGGACTCTAGCTGACGTAAGCAAAAACAACCTAGTTGCAATCTGTGACGTCACGCGTATTGCAAAGTTCTCGCCATTTTTGTTGTTTCGCTATACTTTCCGCTTTAAAAGAGTAATATTGAAGCATATACTGGTCTAATTGTTTTAAAAACATGCCTAAGCCACGACAAAGTATTCAAGGTAAATGTTTTTTGTCTTTGTTTTGTATTTTTTTACATTTGTAGCTACGAAATTGGCGTCCCCAATTTTAACGAAATTTGGGATGCCTTTTTCACAGTTTAGTGCTTGAAATATTTGCTAAAATTGACTGGGAATACTTAGAGATTTCATCGTAGAATGGCATGGTTATATTCATTTGCTCTTTCACTAAAATGTTTACCTGTATTATTGCTAAACATGCCGTTTTTGAGAATTTGGTTTGCAACTAGGTTTCAACATCCAATCACGCCGTCAGCCCATTGAAAACATTAGGTCACGTCAGCTAGTTTCCTATCCATTTATTTTATTATCCATGGTTTCACTGAAGGAAGGACAGGTATTGGGGTGACTAAAGTATTCTCCATTTTTATTGACTTTATGTTTGGTGGCAAATACATGTAATGTAAAAAAACATTTAGCATCATTTTCTCACTCAAGTGTGCATACTTTCAAAATGACCACCATGCAGCGACGAACACTTCTCGAAATATTGGGGCAGCACATTTTTCATGCCCAAAAAGTCATGCCGAATTAGGTTACCAATATATGACCACCTTTTGTCGCTGGAAATCTTAGTTATTTAAATTTCATGCAATTATACCTTAATTTTTAGCCTATCAATGTTTTCATGGTTGAAAAATTATTGTTGCAGCTTTGTTACACAGTCATGCACTCATGCAGCTATTCAAAAGCTTTCAGAAATTGCCACCATGTGTTGCACCATAAAAACATTTAACTGAAACACACCTATACACAAGCACGGCTTTGGTTTGCATTGCATGTCAAATTTTGTCAGATGATCGATCCAATTTACACGACACAATGTCATGCTGAACCAGTGCCGTATCCAGAGTGTATTTGGGTATACTGTTCAGTGACAAGATTCAAGGCACGGAACCCTCTAGAGGGAGTGAAAGAGCATGTACCCTTTGGCAAATAATTAAATGTAGTGCCTCAGAAATGGTATTTTCTGCATTCCAAGATAACATTCTGAAACGTGATTTTAAGAAATCTAGCCGGCTGCTCCATTTCAGAGTATTCGGATTTTTGGAACACTAATGAATAGAACAGAACAAGGTCACGTGACTGTTCTGAAATACTTTTGAGCATGGGCAGCCTGAACAATTCAGAACAGTGACAGTCGTGTTCGATTCAGTAGCGAAGCAACAGGTGATGATATGCAAATATTTAATGATTTCCATTATTCAAATATTTAGAAATGTATTGTCTTTAACCTGTTTAGGTGCAGGTTTATTAGCATAGCAAATGACCAGTTGCCATGGCTATAGCTTCGTCACTAGTTCGATTTCATTGGTGGTCCCCAAATCCGGAGTACTCCGAACAGTAAATGGAGCAGTCTGTTATTACGTAAGAAGGTTTATGGGACGGGGGGACAGACTGGTGTACTGGTGCCTCTTCCGTCCCTCCCCCAGTTTACGGCCCAAAGAATGAATGGAAATATTTTCTCACCTGACAATTCTTACCCAGAACAGGCAGCAGTTGCTCTCAGAATACATAAGTTGTTCCTTTGACACTTTGTTAAGCACACAAGGAGAACCATGCGTTCAGTATGAGTGACAACCTTACAGGTTAATATATTTTACTGTATGAATTTTCCAGGCCTGTCAAGAAATGCAAATCGACTTTGAATGGAGTTTATGTGCTGCAAACTGGTTGATGATTTCCTGCAGTTCATTTTTTGTCAAAAGTAATAAATATTACTGTCCTGTGAACACCGGGAAACATCATGATCCACAGGGAATCTTCATAAGGTAACATTACTTTTTCATGTTTCTTAAAGTGATTGTCAAGTTTGTTCTGTTCATGCGCGTTAGTTTGTACATTATATGGTTTTAAATACGATACCAAAGATTAAATTCAGGTTAGATTTCTTGAAAATCGTTGTTGCCTGGAAAAACATCGTTGTTATCATGGAAAAACATTGTTGTTGCCATGGATTTTTTGGTTTAAACTCGGTACCCCCCGTTTTTGAAGCCCGGTCAAGTACATTTTTCACTGCCTTTCAATGGAAGGAAGGGTTTCGCTGGCCTCAGAGTGACAATACTGTATGTAACAAAGCAACGGTTTTACTAACACTAACCCTATTCCACACACTAACTCTAACCATAATCGTAACCCCTAACCTAACCCTTCTCTAAGTTTGTTTCTAAACCAATCTTGAAGGAAAACTTTTTGACGAATGTCATTCTGAGGTCAGCGAACTAACTTTTCCCTTATTGGAAAGCCGTATCTCTGCGAAAATCATTGGAAAGTTATGGACAGATTTTAAAGACTACAGACAGGGACTACAGCCCCTCCTGCCCTTTCCTTAGAGGGAAAAAGTGCCCTTTTAATATAGCTAAAACAAAAATTTACCTTAACCATTAACAGCACTAAATATTATACAAGGCAAATGGTGTGTTTAATCCTTGATTACGCTAGTCAATAAGACGCAAAACCTCTTTCCAGGCTATTCAAAGGTCAGGGTAAGAGCCTGGGAACGAAGTCGGGTTGTGAGGATTAGTCCTATGGGTCCGGTTGTACGAAGGCTGAATAGCGCAATCCACCGGATATGGAGTTTTTCAACCGTTGAAACGCTATAAAGGCCCGTTTGAACTTTTTGCTGCGATTTCTTCTGCTGATGCATGTAAACGAGTAGATAATTTTGAGATGAGGGAATACTCTGAACATTCATAACTCATCTACTCGTTCACATGCACCAGAAGAAGAAAATCGAACTAGAAGTCTAAACGAGCCTTAAAATACACTTGCCACAAGTCGGCCTCGAACGAAACGCGAGCAGCGAGCGACGAAATCGCTCGCGCGAGACCTCGCGACTTCGTCGCTCGCGCTCGCTGCTTGCGTTTCGTTCAAGGTCGACTTGTGGCAAGTCTAGCCTTAAAACTGCGGATACAATTAATAAAATGAAGCTTTAATTAATGAGTACTAAATTCTGGTTTATACCAATCAACGGAAAGAAAGCTTCACAAAATCACTATCCGGATAGTTCTCTTATCTTTTGCTTATCCTCCCTCGCCCTATTTATAATCACTAGAAACAACTTCGAAACGATGCTTTGCATGTATATTTTACTAAGCAGTTGGCATACTTACTCTTTCAGGAAATATATTCCTCAACTGCGAAATTTTCCTGAAAAGTACATTTACGATCCTTGGAATGCCCCTCTTGAAGTGCAACAAGCAGCAGGATGTATCATTGGGAAAGATTATCCAATGAGAATTATTGATCACGAGGCAGCCAAACTTGTGTGTGCTAAACGATTGCGTGAAATGGTTGGTGAGCTACAAGAAGGAATATCAACATCTGTCTCGTAAGTATTGGTTAAAATCTATCCCAAGGTGTATTAGCCTTCGCCCAGGTACAGCTTCTGTCGAACCTCTATTAAGGGGACTCCTTCGGGACCTCACCATTGTGTCCGCTTAAAGGGGTGTCCGCTTAATTGAGGTTTGCAACTGCTAACACAGCAGGAGGTATCGCCCAAGTAATTTAGGAACAGTAGTGATCAAAGATAAACGTGTCAATGGAGTGGCTCACTGGCTGGTTATGGTGTGGAACGTCCCTGCGAGTTCATGTTTCGAGGAGACAGTTGTTCTTGCAATAGACGACTTGCATGTTAAGACTAATTTTTGATCTAGGCAAAAAAAAAGTAAATTCCCGTAAAGAACGTATTAAAATTTGTAAAATTTGGTTGCGAAATGTTGTAAAATACGGAAAATATAGCCTTGCGAAGTTTGCATATTTTGTATATGTTTGTATTACGAGCTGAAATTGTTACCATTTTTGAACCGAAAATGGACAAAATTTGCAAACTTTGCAAGGCTATCTTTTTCAAGCTTTGCAACATTTCGCAACCAAATTTTGCAAATTTACTAATTTCATTATGTTCTTTTTAGCTGTGGTGTTTGATTCCCTTCTCTTTACTTAGATTAAAATTTAGTCTAACATGCAAGTTGTCCATTGCTTGAAAGACAAATTAAAGAAAAGAAAAGTTTGTTTTAGGATATTAGCTCAAGTTATTAGCGTTTATATCGTCTTTGAAAAACTCACTCGTGCATGTTTTCCCAAATTGCACTCGAAACCATATTGTTACCTATACAAATCGATTTTTACCATTGATTGTTATGAAAATTTAATTCAGGAAACATTCATCAGTTACGTTTTTCTGCTTAAGCGAGGTTATTCGGCTCATTGGGACCTCAAGTTACGTGTCCGCTTCCGCTTAATAGAGGTGTCCGCTGAATAGGGATAAAGATAATAGTATTTTATTTAAAGAGGTCATTGCGACCGGAGATATGTGCCCGCTTAAGAAGGGTATACGCTTAAGAGACGTGTCCGTTAATATAGTGGTTCGACTGTAATTCAATTTGTCTTTTTGTAAGCTATAAAATGTAAAAGCGCGAAAAGTACAATGGACTTGTATATGTAATCATTAACGTATGGAGCATGAATGTTGTGTCATACACAATCAAAAAGAGACATATGCATTTTCATGTTTTTGAGGTCCAGGTTTTGACTTCCAGGACCGGTTTTCAAACCTCAAGTTTGCCTCTTAGTCTGCTGGGAGTTCTGACCTGGTCTTAAAATCTGACTTTGTCTTAGTCGTCACATCTGAACGAATCATCTTGTTCATTATGTTACAGGCTTGGTGGTGATAATGAAGACGAGTTTGTGAGAAAAAAGAAGAAAAACTTTCATGTTGGGGAGATCACAGCAATTCCCGTTCGCTGAACTTTCTCCAAATAACAAATGTCTGGAAAAGATGCCTGTACAAATCATGCATGCACCTTTAAAAACAGTGTAGAATTGTTTTACATATCCTAGCACTGTACATTATTTATATTAGAAATAGTGGTTATACGTTTGGCTGTTAAGGGTATATTAAAATAGGTTAGACTAATTTAAATATGGTTGGGTTCACCAGGGCTGTTATAGAGGGGAGTTTTCCTGATTGTATAAAAACGTACATATTGTTTGAATGTGAACATCTTGTTTTGCTGTGTACTATGTTATATATATGATGTAATAACAGTGAATTCAGTATCTATTGAGCTGTTAGACCGACGGAAATAAACTAATCAGTTCGAACGCGTTATTTGAATGCGTAGTCGACCATATCTCGAGATGACCTGCATTCAGGCTCTCTAAAGCCGCGTTCACACCAGCGGCCCAGGCCTGGCCTTGACCTGGCCTGGGCCAATTGTGACGCATTCACACTGGCTTGACGCCCAACTCCAGGCCAAAGCAATCAGGCGTCAATATAAACGTCCTTGTGTTCCACTAAAGTATTTGAAGTGATGTGAAG
>CACRXK020006968.1:0-23282 GCA_902702795.2 Paramuricea clavata | reverse complement strand
TTTGCGTCTCTAAATTGTCGGAAATGGCATTTTCAAAGTCTTCTCTACCTCTTTTGTTAGGCCCTTTCATTAATTCGTTCATTATGATTTGTGAGTCTATGCTATCCGCGAGTCAGGACGAATTATCACGAGAAATGTTGTTATCAAAATATCAATTACATGTATTTGATTATATATATATACGATTTCAAATACTTCTAGTTTCGAAATCAATTGGGTTTTTTTTATGGGGGCCAAAATTATTCCCCCCCCCCCTTATAAAAACTGGGTTGGGGGCCCGTTGCCCCCTGCGGTCACTAACGTGTTTAGCCGACCCTTCCAACAACTCAAATCTATAGGGTCTGGGATATGCCATCCACTGGAAAATGTGTAAAATCTAATAAGGTATTTACAACACAATGTTTAGCATTAAAGATAAAAGACAGGACATAAGATTCACAAAGCAAATTTCAGTTACTAGAATATCAAACCTCCCTTCTAAATTCAATGTTTTGCTTATATTTTAGAGAAAAGGGACTTTGACTGGGGGGCCAAAATGGTTGAGTGGGGGCCACCATGAGGCTGGGGAGGGGTGGCTTTGCCCCCCCCCCAGTTATATAGTTAAAAATGCCCTGACACAGCTAATTCAGTACCGGTTGTCCTCTGAAAACCGTAAAACTTAGACCTATAAGGACGAAAAGCACAATGGGCGTGTTTATTATTATGATATTGTTAATGTATGCATGTTAATCAAGTGAATTTAATTCCCAAAGGAGGTCAGCATTCCTACAAACGTTAAAAAAATTAAGAATTCAATGAGCCTTGCCGGGTTTGCTATGGAATTGGGTTAGATCTCAGCGAATAAAATCCGAAATGAGTGAAAATCACGGGAATTCGTAAATTATATTATTGTCTTACGGCGGGGACGTAGCAACCGGCCGTAACTACGGTCCGGAGTGTCGGACTATATACATTTGCAACTATATATATTTGCAACTTAATTAAAACAATCAACGAACAAAAAGATCTTGGTGTTATAGTCTCTAAAGATCTCAAATGGAGCCTGAATGTCCAAGCGGTTTCAAATAAAGCCAACAAAATGTTGGGGTTCGTGAAAAGATCGTGTTTTCATGCAAGTGACCCTAAAGTACGAGAGACCTTGTATCTAACCCTATAGTAAGAAGCAAGCTTGGTTACTGTAGCCAAGTGTGGGCACCCCAAACCACCTATGACATTCAAACCCTGGAACGAGTTCAGCGTCGCAGCACGAAGTTTATTTTATCTCTTCCATTTCAAACAGATATTTCATACCCTAAAAGACTTGCTAAGCTCAACATTCTTCCAATTACCTACTGGCATGAATACCCGGATCTTGTTTATCTATTCAAATGTATTTATGAAAATTCCGACAAAAATGTGAAACTAAATTCACCAAGTCGTGTAACCAGACGCTCTAGCTATACATCAGAACTCCTTCTTCAGATTACCAAATCAAAAACAGTAACCTTTCGAAACAGTTTTTATATCAGAGCATGCAGAACGTGGAACATTGTGCCAATATCTTTAAGAAACTTAACTTTGTCTTCGTTTAAACGTTGACTATTTTTTATTAACTTCTAATATGTTTAGGCTATAACCCAGAATTGCCGCACACATACAAGACTGTTTGTGTCAAATGTCACAAAGCCCGTCCTTTGGATTCACTAAGTGACACTTTGTGCTGCTAGTACCCTTTCTTTATATTGTGTGATGACTTTTCTTGTTTTTTGTTGATGCACTATTTAGTGTTTAACTCTTTGTATACAATATTTCCATGTATTTTACAACTCACGAGTGGAACCCGTTATTGGAGCTTCGGCTCTGTGCGGGGTGCGCCCTTCCTGTTTTTGGGTAAATAAAATAAATAAATAAATATTTAATTTAAGAAATAGAAAACATTTTCCGAGTTTCTATAGAGTTATAGAAACACGCGTGCTAGGTTAGGAGAACGAGAAATAATCAGTGGGAACACGAGCACGTACGTAGTGCGAGTGTTTCCACGTTATTTCGAGTTCTCCCAAACTAGCACAAGTGTTTCTATAACTCTATAGAAACACAGGAAAAAATGTTTTCTATTTCCTTTATTAAATAACCTTGTGATAATAACACAAAAACAATATTTTTAACGCGATTAAAAAGTATATTCTCATTACACAATAACAAGAAAATGTTGCCTAGCAACAATACCGGCATCAATTTTCAGTTTTGCCGACTGCAAAATTATGGAAAAAACACGCTGAAAAAGTTGATTTAAAGAAAATTTAAAGCGAAAAAACGTTTGGTAAGTGTTTTCCATTGCTTGTTTAACAAAATTTCAGGTTGACGAAGATTTTTAATCGATATTTCAGGCGAAAACGTTTGTTTTAGTGTGTTGTTTTGAGGTTCGTGGAAAATTCCCGTATTCTATAGCGTTATAAAAACACGGGATTTTTCGCTTTTCAGCCAATCAGCGCAGGCGTTATTAAAAGGTTATTTTATAAATACTATAATAAGCAGAAGGTGGGAGACACCTCTATATAGGGGAGGGGGTGAAATCTAGAGTCCCCGATGTTTTAAAGTTTTTGACAAGGTAATTTGAGCACTTTGATCCGTTTGCTGGACGTACACATGGGTTGCTAGCAAATAAACCTTGCCATATGAAAACTTGGTCGTCTCTCTTGGTCGTCCCTATGCATGCTTAAGGGCCTGTTTATGTGGATGCGAGTTACCCGGCAAGATGACCAGTTACTCCGCTGCAACGGTGAGATCCCAGCTATTGTAGAAACTTATAGTAATCCCGCGAGTGACTGTTTACATGGTGCAGCCGGGTAACTACTAGTCCCCTACTAAATAAGGCAAATCTCGCATTTCAGAGTATATGCATGGTATATACTTTCATATGTAAATAACCGAGTATTTTTTTTCAGATGTTGTTCGAGAAAAGTTCAAGATTTAAAGATGGACCAGTGATAGCACAAAGGAAATACAAATTCGCTAAAAACATACAATTAATTATCTCATATACTACTCAATAATACCAATAACGAATATCAAAAACACTCGAACGGAGACAAGTAAATAACAATTAATATATAATAAATAAGAAAAATATAATGAATGAAATAATGCTGATAAAATATTTGGGTGGTAAACGAACATTTAGTTGTTAGCAACCTATTTCCTAACGATCTGTTTCTTGCTGAGCTTAGAATAAAGACTGGCATGAGTAAATTTTGATCAGCGTGGTTTCAGATAGGCTGGGGCAGGGTATTGAAGAGGGTGTGGGGGAAGGGTGTATTCTGGGTGGGCCGTGAAACTAAGCAAGAAGGGCGTGTTCTGGCCAGAATCAGTATATTTATAGCTATCCAGTGATGCAATATATGCGTTTGTTTGAATGTATCTATATTAAGATGGTTGTTATACAAATGTTTATGAGCGCAATGGTAAAAATATTTTCATGATGTGAAAGATGTAAAATTTCATCTTTCACCGAAAGAAAATAGTTTTACTATTGCACGAATAACATTCATTATTTCATATCTGTGTTATATGACACCAAAATACCGAATATAGTGAATTAAATACAAAACAACCATAAAAATAATTAAAATCCAATAAAAATGTGCCACAAATGTTTTAGTGAAGAATTAAGATGATAATTGCGGTCATTTATGGTAAAAATTATGGTACATAATATTGCATAATTTTTACTCCCGCCAATTTTTACTTCGCACGAGTTATGTATTTGAATCTAATTCCATCGGTCTCAGTATCAAAATTATAGTTAGTGAGCTACAAATTACGATACGAATAGAATTTTGAATGATTGCATCTTACTAAACCCTACCGTTAAATAGTACTACGGCACACACTGAGAGGGGAAATATACAGGGTGTATAAAAAAAACGCAACCTCGGAATTTCCTAAGAAATCCACTTTGCAATTCTTAAGCATAAAAGATTTTAAGCCCCTGTGAATTGAAATCGAATTGCCAATAGATCATATTACTGTTGTTGTATTGTGTTTGTAAAATAACAACGTATTAAGTGTCATTAAATGCATAAATTTTGCTTTATGCACTCGCGTGTGCAGTAATTTTGACAGTTGTTACTTGTGCTATTTTAAATTCCCAGGCACCTAAAATCTTTTGTCCTTAAAACAATGTCGATTTCTTGGGAAATTCCGAGGTTGCGTTTTTTTATACGCCCTGTACAGGGTGTATCAAAAAACCTGCAAGCCTTTGAAATGCAATGTTTTCAGAATTTGCATGATTCAGAACTAATTGATCCAAAGCGTGCGTAAACACAATAGTTGACCCATTCGATGCAAATTATAGTGTTTGCAGGTTTTTTTATGCATCCTGTACATATAATCTGTATATGTTCGCAGTCCGCCTACGCATATTTCTGTTATAAGCGTAAATAGTTGCGTAAGTAGAACTCGTGACAGTCGAATATAACTCGTGACCTCTGACTCGTGACTATCTCGTGTACCAGGAAGTTGCTATTTAAAAAATAATTACGACCAACAAAGTAGATTATAAACCACCGATCGATGTGAAATAGACGGCTTCAACCTACACTGGAGTCATTTCTGGTGTTCTTACTGAGTAACTCGAATGTCGCAATATGGTGTGATATTTTAAAGTGAGTTTTCTTTCTTTATAATTGTTTAGTCTGTGATCATGGGGCAACACAAGACAATTGCACAACGTTCAAGGTTCAACATTTGTTATTAGTTAGAGTCTTGATTTACTCTGATCATTTTGATGGAACATGAGCAGAGCACACACATACATACATACATACATACATACGACTGAATAAGCCTATATTCGGTGTTTCACTGCATGCACGTCGAGATAAATTGCAGTTGAACTACATAAATATTATGCAGCTGTGACTGGAAGAATTAAAATATGCATATCATGATATCAAAGTATTCAGCTGTTCAAACATTTGAATATGCAAAAATTGCTCAAAGAGGGCCCCCTATACCTCTTCACAATATGCTTTCACGTAAAAATATTTTGCCTTTTCACGAGTCACGGATTAAGAAAATCATCAATCACGTTTCACGGCTAAGTAAAATAAGCCCTTCACGCTTCACGCAAAAAGTATAGGGGGCCTGATCACGTTTCACGGCTAAGTATTAAAACAAGCCCTTCACGCTTCACGCAAAAAGTATAGGGGGCCCTCCTCAAAGAACCATTAGTTTCCGCATCGCTTTAAATTTGAAAATATATATTCCCTTAAGGTGGCTCCTTACAGTTGTCTCTATTTACCCAACCTCTCTGCAGTACAAGCCTATATTAATGCAGATCCTGCATTCCGTTTTCTACTTGGAGGCAATATCTAACATCAGTGGAATATTTAGAACACGGCGAAGCTATAAAACTGGCCACAAAATTATCTTTTCTTTGTACGTTTGCATGGCGATAAAACATATAATAGTTTTGTTTGTGGAAACACCACGTAAATTTATTACTGCAAAGCTTTCGATCCGTAAGCCCGGATCTTCATCAGTGCTAAAATTAAGGGCGCGTGAATTGAGCAAGTCATATATTATTAGCACTGATGAAGATCCGGGCTTACGGATCGAAAGCTTTGCAGTAATAAATTTACGTGGTGTTTCCACAAACAAAACTATTATAAAATTATCTTTGTCTGAAAAATGAATCTGGTGACCCATCTTTTTTATTTCATATATCAATAGAGCATGATGTCCTTGAACTATTGAGAACCTTTAATAAAATTCTTTACAGTGTGATCTTTTTAAAAGCAAAAATTTTATAACAAGATTTCCACTGTAGAGAATTTCTTATTATTGGTACTACCATGGATAAAATACATGGGTAGGAAACTAGCTGACAAGATCTAATGTTTTCAATGGGATGATGGCGTTGAAACCTAGTTGCAAACCAAAATCTCAAAAACGGCATGTTTAGCGATAATACAGCTAAACATTTTAGTCAAAGAGCAAATCGATATAACTTGGCCATTCTACGATGAAATCTCTAAGTATTCCCGGTTGAAAAATGCATCGCAAATTTCGTAAAAATTGGCGACGCCAATTTCGTAGCTACAAATGTAAAAAATACAAAACAAAGACGAAAAACATTTACCTTGAATACTTTGTCGTGGCTTAGGCATGTTTTTAAAACAATTAGACCAGTTTATGCTTCAATATTACTCTTTTAAAGCGGAAAATATAACGAAACAACAAAAATGCTGAGAACTTTGGCAATACACGTGACGTCACAGATTGGAACTAGGTTTAGACTGTGACGTCAGGAAGTTTCCTATCCAGTTATTTTACAATCCATGGCACTACCTACACTTCAAAGTAGTATAATAGTAACTATAGGCATGAGAGTTATCTGAAATCGTGAATTGGGTTAACACAAGCGTTTGCATTTAGGTTGTCCTGTTTGTTACAACACCAAACTCGTCATGGGTATGGGAGGATATTTATGGCTTGTCAATGCTACTAGCACAACTCTCAAGCTGACTTACCAGCATAGCTACCAAATGAATACCTGGGCATTTAAGAATATATCTGCACAGTCAATGGAGAGGTTTTACATTGAATACAATCAAACCGTAGTCAAGAGCAGCGATGATGCAGGGGAAGCTACTTTTCAACTTGATGGTACAAGTGCCAGTTTCCAGTTGCAAGTCCGATACCCCTATAAAAGTGGCGAATGTGGTCTAAAGGTCGACTGGAGTGGTCTAAAATCTGCAGGTAGATACGCAGTGTTTCCACCACCACCTCAGGGCGAAACCATTGGTGAATTAGGCTGGTTTCACAACGGATCCTTGTCTCTGCTTATAATGGAGAAGGCAGTTAAAAATACCGTGTCAACTGTTCTTCCTGGAAGTGACTCGATTGTTAATGAAAACAGCACCTTGCCGTATCCTCAGACATTTCTGTACGAAAAATGGATGGATTATTACAGCGATGTCTTGGGAAAGCTTACTTTAACGGAAATGACCCTCCCTGGCACACATGATGCAGGGACATACAACCCAAAGTGTGGTATAGGTGCTCGGTGGATCAGAACACAGTCTCTTCCTCTTATCCAACAACTACAGTTCGGTATCCGTGTTTTGGACTTACGCATTGGGCAAATTTCTTCAGGAGATTATCTCATTGTTCACGATATATGGCGTACAAGTTATACACTTGCGGCAGCTCTGAAAGAAGTCACGGATTTCGTGGACGCCACAGACAAAGAAATTGTTATCCTGGATTTCCATCGGTTTGACAAGCTTGGTGATAAGAGTTATGATTATGACAAACTCAAAGCTCAGATATGTTCTCAGTTAAATGGCTACATTCTTTCTGTTCAGAATGGGCAAGGGAAACCTCTTCAAGAGATATGGCAAACCTGTGGCAAGAAAAGAGTGGTTGTCGCGTGGAACACAAGTAATCCTGACAGCTATATGTGGCCAGGAGTGAATCAACGCTGGTATTCACATGCTGACAGTAAAACCAAATTATATAATGCTATCAAGAAAGATATGGAGAATCCTCCTACTGGTTTATGGGCTTCTTGCTCATTCATGGAAAGTAGTGCCCTCCATCCTCCCAATAAGAATGCCTCTAATACTGATCCTACTATAACACTGTGGTATTTTGGTGGGTCTGCTTTCTGCGAGAAAGCCAACATCATTTCTGCTGATTTCTTTCGTAAATGTAGTAATGTTGTTCAAGCTTCAATTATCGGCAGTCTCCTGAAAGCAGGAGCGAAGTAAATGATCGCTAGACGTGTTGTGCCGTATCGTATAGTAACGTATTGTATTAAATGAGAATTGTACTTGGAACAGATTGAACAAATAGTTATGCAAATTGTAATGCTGATAGCGTTAAGCACTTCAGAAAATTGCATTTATTGATTGATTTTTGTAAAATGTAATATATACAGCATACAAACTTGAAATTTTTAATTAAAAATTTTAAGTTTCCGACCTAGTATTCCAAAGGTCGTAGGTTCGATTCCCACCGTGGCCAGGCATATTTTGCAAGCTTGCCCGGTGTGGATATACACTCAGGACAACATCACAAGCATCGTGATTCAGCATTGACGTACATGCAAAATGAACTTGATGTTCGTAATTATGATTTTTGCATATTACAATACATACTCATAAAAATGTATTATAGAAATAAGGGTATCTTAAACTTTGTATTAATTAAATTGCTCCATGTGAACGTTTTAACGAGAATGTTTTCTCCCAGACATACTTGGGTTGCTGGGAGTAGCCAGGCAGTGTTATTTTTCTATAAAATACATGCACTGGGAAAAATATTGAAATCCATACAATGAATTTTGCGATTGCATCACTGAATTCATAGTATATCCACGCTATTCCCATACTATATCCATTGTATGGAAATTGCAATTAGCATGAAAATTGGATTTCCATACTATTTTCAACGAAGATCCCTCCTATTTCCATAGTAAGGATTTTGAAAGAAATTCCAGTGATACTTGGGTGGTCCTTTGCCCCTTCAACAACAGGTTAAAAACCAAACTGTTTTTAACTGTTTCATTTTGTTTCTATTTTTTCTGTATTCGTAATTGCCTTCCCAAGTCCAAAAAATAGATTGGATAAGGATATCTCCCCGCGCCAAAGTTTACCTCCCCCAACTCCACAGTAAACCCGACCTGGTAACAATTAGAATGATCCTGTCACCTACACGCCGGGAAATCATCTATATTTCGGGTCAAAACCATTTGGGTCTGTATACCTACCTAATATGAACACGTTTTCTGATTTGACTTCGGAAACAAAAGTGATCAGTGTTTATGAATAGTTCTTTGAAAAGATTATTTCTTTCGTTTATTGCCTTTTATTGTCATAATCAACCAATCATAATGTCCAACCCAAAATTTTATCCGAACTTGAAATTATGCGCCGTACAAACGAGCAAGTTTTCCATGACACATTTTCCTTGACATCTTTTTTTTTCGTGTGTACGGCAAAAATTGACAATCTATTTCTTGACAAGGAACCTTGTTCAAAAGCTGGTCATGTCAATCATGGACAAAATTGTTCGTGTGTGAGGCCGTCAAAGGAAAACTGGACGTATTTGCGCAGTACACGTCACTGCGCACTCATCTCCGAGCAGCCATTGCCATTGAATCTCGTTTAATAATAATAATAATGATACTAAATAATAATAATTACAATATTTAATCAGGATGTCATTAGCCCTGAGCCAATAAATATAATATTTAACAATTATTCGCCGAAGCCGAAGGCGAGGTAATTATTGATGAATAAAAACCGAGACGAAGTCGAGGTTTTTATTCAGGATAATCAACCGAGCCTAAGGTGAATAATTAATTGTTTTAGTATAATTTGATAGGTGATTATTTGAAAAAAAATAAAAAATTAACATTTCTTCGTCGTTTAATTGACAAAACGACTTCGGCCACCATTTTGAAAATCGCTTAGGTGATTATCGCGTTATAATCACCTCATTGGCAACCAATCAGCGTGGAGAATTTTCAATAATCATCTATGTAATTATACTAAATAGTATTGATAATAATAATAATGAAGATATTAATGTTAATGCTTGTAATGTCTTAGCGCGTCCCATCACCACGGTAGAGAGTGACAAATGATTTTCTAGTATTATAAGTAAATTTGATTTTAAAAGATGTAAATTGTTCTGTTTTCCGGAGTTAAACAGGTAAACTGTTCCAGTTGTTTACAGCATGGTAGCTGAATGCCTGCTTTCCCCAGTTTCTCTTAACGCGCGCCAAATGTAAGCCAAATGTAAGCCAAATGTAAGGGTTTTTTTTTCGGGTGTTGTAACTTTATTTTGGAATTTACTTTTGAAGTGTGGTATCGAAGACACTTCCAACTGTTTGATTTTGTTGGAAGCAGCTTTGGACGAAAATTATTATGACATTGTTAACGTACTCAAGGAAAAAGTTGTTGAAAAAACTTTTTCGTCGTTACACACGAGCGAGTAAACAAGTTAAGAAACTTGTCAAGGAAAACTTTGCTCGTCTGTATATGGGGGCTTTATCGATCGGACTGCCAGCATATCACTGCAAAATTGCACCTTTCACTTTTAGTTTCTATCATAAAGAAGATGTTGTTTGTAATGTCAATCCATGCATGTCTTTCACTTCGTCTTGCAAGATCTACAGAAAACGTAAAAACCTATAGATTACTAAACTTTTGAGGTTTCTGAATGACTCGCGTCAATTTTTTGAACAAAACAATCAATGGCCGTCGATTTTGATGGCCAATGGTGCGAGGGGTACCGAGGGCTTGCTCTCCCAGATAAATTTTGAATTTCTGGGTCCCCAGAACGGCATTTCTAGAACTACATGTAATACTTTGTAATTATGTAAATTACAACGTTTTAGAAGTCAGTTCAAATACTCGCCTTCGGACCTTACCGGGACACGCACACTTTTCTGCCCTGATCGGAACAGTTCTGCGAGGGCGGGGGTACCGCTATTCATATAATAAAATGAATTAACATTATTCCCTCACTTAGAAACCTGATGAGCACCAAACAAATGCTGAACGAAACTGTAAAAACAGATTGGTTAAAATAACCAATTTGAATTGGTTGTCTCATATGCACTTATTTCACCAGCATGCAATAAAAAATATTTCTTGCATGATGAAACCTTTCTACACATGTGTTTGAATATTGTACACATGTATGTGTGAATATATTATACATCATACTAAAAGTTTAGACTGAGGCAGCGTTCGCAGCTTTTCTTGATAGCATTATGCAAATAATATTATAATCAATATCGCACACATCAAAAATTAGCCTGCGAACAGGCTCTCAAGCTGAATTGAGAGCCTGCATCGTTGACTAATGAATTTGAATATCTGCGTCTCAAATCGTGACGCGAAATTCTCATTGCCATTGGTCAGATGCTATAATTTATATGTTTCAGCTGAGCTCTATATATGTCAACTGCTAACTATGCATAAAAAACTGATCAAATTGGTCTTGGCCATCTTATCTCAAAGCACGAAATGTTCTGTTTTGAGAAAACAGTATTTAAAACATTTAAACTTTTGCTTGAATATCTTATATTTCGAAAAACAGTATAAACTGTACGGTCTAAATTTAGTTTGCACGGTCTAAATTTAGTTCGCACGAAAGTTGTAAACAACACCATATAAGGATAGACATTCCATATTTGGAAAAACGAACGTTACGGGGCAGATATTCAAATTCATTAGTCATCGATGCAGGCTCTCAATTCAGCTTGAGAGCCTATTCGCAGGCTAATCAAAAATCGGATTTCTTAACAAAGAAATTACTCACATCATTAATGATTCTATGTTGTTGTATTGTACGTTTTCCTTGGAATTCAGCAGCTGCTACAAATATTCTGTACATTGAGCCACAGCCCCCTGGATTAAAAAAATATTTTTGGTATCAGGTCACATAAAAATAACTACTTCTTTAGCGTCCCCGCCCGACCTGCTAAGGGTCGCCAACCTCTAATTTTTGTTATTTTTAATTTCAAAATAAAGTACAATATTATGATACGCGAGCGTTAATTAACTGAAAAGCGCGTTTCTATAACCATTGTTGACAAGGTGGGTTAGGATAAACACAGTTAGGAAAGTAATATCACAATTGTTGTAAAGATAAATAGTCTAAGCTAAGTAAGTAACATAACTAAGCCGTCTAAGCGTAATACTTGATGTAATCGGTCACTGAAAAGCCCCAATGGGAAGTGAGCTGAATAATAATGTAATGTAAACTGTCGTGACACTGTCGCAAGTTAATTTCGTATCCAGGCATCGTGTAAGCAGCTGGCGGCAGTTTAAAAAATACAAACACGGTCCTTTGCCCCCCCCCCCCCAGATTGTCGCAAAACTGTTGCCACGCTGTCGTTTTTCTGTTCCATTAAAATATAACCGTCACGATATGTTTTTAGCCTGTCACAACTGCCGTCGAGACAGAACTGTGACATTTGTGGGACAGCTGCAATATGGTTAATACTTTTCCTTCCTGAAATAATGTTTTCACTTTACTTATGCTAATAAGACACATTGAGCCATTTAACATCGTCCTTCCTTTTGCACAATGCGAAAACCTTGAAACAGTTTGTTAACTTCTCCTTAAATCACTCGCTCGGCAGGTGCTTCAAGAATGCAACAATACATTAACCTGCTATGTGACTATCTTCCTGATTGTTAACTCTTGATTATAATCTCCCATATAAACTGTACAATGTTCTAGATGTATCCAGTTTATATTTATAAACTATTCTTGTAGAACGCCATTGGTTTCTATTCATATTTTAAATAATGTTTTATAGGCAACAGGTTCTTCAGTTGTTTGTTTGGTTCTATTATTTACAATCATCGGTACAAATGTTAATTAAACGAGAAAAATTTAAAAAGTCAACAATATTAACACAGCCACGAATTGGCCAAACTGGTGATGTTAACAAAGTCACTCAAATAATTCAATTGCTTGACAAAACAATGGCGACGGTGGATCCATTGTCAGTTTGGTTAGTCAAGGATCGCTACCCAACGTTGGAAACTCTACGAATTCATTCATACAATGTGTCTTCGTGTATCGAAAACCATGAAAATCTTCGACTTGAGTTTGTATTGTTGAAAATTTTAAAAGGAGAGGCAATCAATGTCGTTATTTATGGCGGTTCAAATAGCGCCCAGGGCATGTTTCCTGTCATCGTACGTGATTGGTGGAGTAAAGTTATCAAGCCCATATCCGGATCTCAGTTGAACTTAAAGATCATTGGCATTGGCGGAACAGGAAGCAGTTACTACCAATTCTGCCACGGGATATACCTAGAAGAAAATGAAAATATTGATCTGGCGATTCTTGAAACTGCTGTGAACGATGTACTGAATAATGTTGTTGGAGCATCAAATGTCAGTCAAAGTCTACCGCTTGAGCAGTTCACCAGGCAGTTACTCAAACGCCCCAATAACCCCGCTGTTTTCTATGTAAATCTATTCATATTGCCGAGCAAAAAGAACCCTCGATGTTTAAATCTAGTAGACTATGGCCAAGGTTTAATTTCTGAACTTTATGGAATCACTACAATTCATTTACGATGTGTATCTTGCCGCTTATTGAACGGTAAATACTACGCCGACACAAGCACGGGTCAAGATAAAGATGGCTGGCATAGTAAGCTATTGGGGCATGCGCAGGTCGCGTTTATGATAATCCACGTGATTTCAAAGACCTTTACAAAGATAGCACAAGATATGAACAGACTTACGGCAAGCGATCTTTCAGCATCCTGGTTCAACGCACTTAGTTCTAAAATCCCTCCCTTACCCTCGCCAGTATATATCAAAGGTGAGGCCAGTACTATTAGGTCACCAAAATGTTGGGCAGATCTAACATCAAACCACAAAGAAACCGTTCTCCATAACACTTTACGTTTAACTCTTGTAAAAAGCTTAGGTTTCAAGTATACCAAACGAGTTATGGGTGGGAGCTCATATTCTGCAGAAACTGTGGCACGCACGGATGCATTTAGTGGTCTCCTTGCAACTGCAATTAACGCCGAAGTGACAGTCTTATTTGCAGTTGCATCACAGACCTCAGAAGGTTCCCTCTCAACAGGCTCAGTTGGTTTTGTATCACGTTATGGTTATAATGGTGGAACAGTCGAAGCGTGGATAGATGATCGTTATGGCGAACGAGTGAGAGTACGTCTTCTACGTCAAGGATCACTGAACGCTGTTGTAATGTTATCGACCCACGTGGAACCTGGGAAACATACGCTAACAATGCGGACTGTTGAAGAAGGGCATTCGATTCTAGTTGGGTTTTTTGTTGGACCCTCTGATTGGCCATGATTGGCGATGGATTTTTGTGTTTGATACGTAGTTTGTTAGGGGTTACAGTATTTTGAAGAACAAAGAATTTTGAAGTTTGTGTTTATAAGGCTGCTAAAGTTCGTTGTTGCGTTTGTCTTTCGCCTTCATCTTTGAAACCGGAATTCGATTCCGACATTATGCATTTTTCTATTTTGGAAGGTATAAGCCCAGCTAACCAGGATGTAACTTGAGGTTAGAGCCCGACACTTGGACTCTGCAGCTCAGTTGGTTAGAGCGCTGCACCGGGTATATACTTCGTGTGACCCCTATTATAATGTATCAAGGCTGATCCCTGACCCCACCCTAACTCCGACTGGTGGCGTTCCTCTTTTGAGGTCATACCATGATTGCAATTTTCCTCATTTCCTTTGCAAATTTGAAAAACTCCATTGCAAATCCCTTAAGGAAATTTGCAATGTTCCTTTCGGCTGTTGCGGTATTCCAATGCAGAGAAACTTCCTTTCAAAATTTTCCTAACTTCCTGTTTTAATTTCCTGTTTTGACTTCCTGTTCTGTTCTGAGCGTTGTCATTGGTAGCCAATTACAATGCACGTAACAGAACAGGAAGTTAGGAACTTGTACCAGGAAGTTAAGAACTTCTAACAAGAATTGAAGAAAATTTAATTGGCTTTTAGAAACATTGCAAATTCCCTCAAGGGATTTGCAAGGGAGTTTTTCATGTTTGCAAAGGTATAATGCGGAAAATTGCAATCAAGTCAGAAACTCAAAAGAGGAACGCTTGACGTAGTTTACCTGTAACAGACCTAAACAGACATTATTAAAGTCATAATATAAGCACAAGGTGCAGTTTGTTTCGGTAAGGCCAAAATCAAAAGCATGTTAAGCTTCTTAGCAGGTTTCTAGTCATAGCACTTGTAAATAAGAAATAATTTTTTTGAAAATAAGAAATAAATAAAATAAATCACTACAAACATAAATCGTATACACCCCCCGGGTAGTTTACACTATGAATGAATGAATGACTATTCGTTTGAATTTTCGCAACTCAAATAAAGTTTCGAAGTAACTTTACACTAAAAATGAATAGTGTTCTGCTTGCACAAAAAGATCAAAAGTTTGCGAAATTCGTAAAAACATTTTATTATACATATTTTTTTGAATGCGTTTCATTTATTTTAAACGTTAACGTTTGCGAAAACAATTACGTTTGATGGTGTTGATATTTTAATTTTGCTTCACTTTTCTTTGCCAGCTATCGTTCCAGTTACATTCACTCACTGGAGATCAGTGAGCTTGCGCGATAGAATTTGCGCAAGGACTGATGAGAATTACGTCACTACTTTAATTACGACACAATTATGATGTCACTATAGCAAAACTTATTCTACAAGTGATAAGCGCAATGAAGCTCGAAGCTTTCTTGCTGATATTTCTTTGTATTATAATCGACAACTGCTTTGCAGCTCGATGCCCAGTTCGGGCAATCTTCGCTCCAACGCCGGAGGTGGACGGCGGCTACGAATGTGTATGCAGACCAAATTTTTATGGCGACAAATGCCAATATCAAGGTGAGACTTAGTTTTTCTTCATTTTTCAAACACTATACTGTTCTTAACAAGAACTTTATGCGCTGTTAGGCAATGTTCAAAAACAATGCTACTGTCAACTATTATGTGAATTTCTACGGCGTTTCCAGTTTGAATCCTTAATAGGATTAGATGTTTGAAACTAACACCTCGGTCAGAGTTGACGAGCGTTGAGAAGCGAGAGTTTGCACGAGAATTTTCTCAACTCTCGTGCCCCGGCCAAACGAGAACAAGAGTTGAAGCGCGCGTATAGCGAAAATGCTCATCAACTCTCATCAAAATTTGAACCAGTTCAAAGTTGATGAAAGTCGATGAGAGTTGGCCAGTCAAACGCGAGCGAGAGTTGCAACTCTCATCCTCGTCCGACCGTAAACTACATTATTTTTCCAGTGATAGATTATTTTATAACATTATAATTATAAACACGGTTGACAACATTTGAGTTCTTTTAACCGGCGACTTAAGTTTCGTTTAGGCCTAGTAATCCCGTCTTCCATCCTCTCCAACAATCCGGGATCATGATAAACAGACTCTAAGATGTTAGGTTCCGGTCTAACGAGAATGAGAGTTGGCAGTCACACGCATTGTTACTGGGGACATTTTAAGCTCTAGATTAACAACACAAAGCTTTGATAAGCGTTCTAATTACGTTTTAACTTCAACAAAGAACAACTTTTATTTTATGCTCGAGACAATTTGACACATAAAAGAGGAGGGTTGCAATTTTTAATTACATACTATTTTTATTAGGATTGTGACGTGTTATGATCGTGCGCGGGCGCAAGAAGTGAAATTGCATGGCTAGCGTGCGAACAAATTTGCGCTTGCAGCATATTCGTTGCGTTTCGCGCCAAAAGTGCAAAACTGTCGAGAAAATGTGTCTATTGATAAACAGGGCGTAGAATTCGTGCTATTTCTATAATTAATTAAACGTTCAGGTCAGTGTTACTGACTTACTGGCCTGTTTTGGGGTCGGTAAAATTTTGCGCGCTGCAAGTTGGAGAATTTTTTATAGTCTCCAGAAATTCCCCACTATTTCGCAAATTACTTCCACGAAATTTCCTTTGTTTTTGATGCTAATGATATAAACAAAGACGAGGAAAGCTTTGACAGAAAATGTTTACACTTCAACTTAATATTCTTTCTTTCCTCAGCGCAAAATCGAAGTGCTTTGGAAGTCGACGCGACATGGCGGACCAACAGCACTGCCACAGCGACATGGAGGTCATCGTACGGTAGCGAATTCCATTTGATCGTTCGACGGGCAAACTACGGACCGAAAGGAACAGCCATGTACGCGAAATGGCGAAAAGCCGCGGTGAATTTCATATCCATCACAATGGAGACTACAGAGCTTGGCTGGGAGACTGACCGTGCAACATTCAGCGCTCAACTCGGCGTCATGAAAGATCTGTCATACGAAATACGACTGGTAAAAGTGAGCGCTGATGGTGGTAACTTGACCGCGTCTGTATTTCTCGACGCTTATGAAGAACTTGGTGAGTTAGTTACAATTTAAATTGCAGAAGATTTTGTAGACGGAAATTTCCAGTGTAAATTCTATACACTTATTAGACCTGACCAGGAGCAGTTGCGAAAAATGCAACTATAGGTCCACATGCAGGCAGGAATAAAACCTGCGCCACTGCGATTCCGGTGCAGCGCTCTAACCAACTGAGCTACAGAGTCCAGTTGTCGAGCTCTAACTGCAGGTTCATGCATATATAGCAATGTGATGTGTCTGGGTGCATGGATAATAAAATAAATGGATAGGAAACTAGCTGACGTGACCTAATGTTTTTAATGGGCTGATGGCGTGGTTGGATGCCTCAACCTAGTTGCAAACCAAATTCTCAAAAACGGCATGTTTAGCAATAATACAGCTAAACATTTTAGTCAAAGAGCAAATAAATATAAGCACGCCATTCTACGATGAAAACTCTAAGTATTCCCAGTCAATTTTAGCAAATATTTCAAGCACTAAACAGTGAAAAATACATCGCAAATTTCGTTAAACTTTGTGACGCCAATTTCGTAGCTGCAAATGTAAAAAAAATACAAAACAAAGACGAAAAACATTTACCTTGAATACTTTGTCGTGGCTTAGGCATGTTTTTAAAACAATTAGACCAGTTTATGCTTCAATATCACCCTTTTAAAGTGGAAAATATAGCAAAACAACAAAAATGCCGAGAACTTTGGTAACATTCGCAATACGCGTGACGTCACGTTTTTCAACAAGGATGCAGTCAATGACGTCAGGAAGTTTCCTATCCAGTTATTTTACAATCCATGCTGGGTGGGATAACATAAAAGTATAGGATTAGAATTTCAGGAAATATAGAACAGAGTAGGAATTTTTGGAGATGCAAATAACAAAAAAATATAATGTAAAATAATTGACCTTCCCTCCTGCAGCCAACCTTACTCCAGTAGTAGGATATATGTGGTCATTATACGTTGTTGAAATAGATTACAGATTGTACTAAAGCATTTACTGCACAATGTTGCTAATCCAAATATATTCCTTGTCATCCAAACACATAAGACATATCATCGGAGACACGAATAGAAATATAAGAGTCCAGTACAGAAGCAAAGAGATATGGCAATAACATATTAATGATTCCCAAACTGTCTTAAAAAGTAGGATTTTATGAGAAAAAAAGATCAAGTAATTTTAAAACGGAAAAGTAGCTAAGTAGCTAGAAGAGAAGTTGGAAGAGTAAGATGGGAAGAAAGCCTGACTTTAACTAACACTATTTTTTCCTCCGCAGACGACAATAACAACACCAAGAACGAAGAGAAGTCGTGCATGTGGTACGCATGCCCAGGTACGAATAGAATTAATCACTTTTAAGACAACATATCCTTCCCCGGTTAGCGTGAGTGGCTACTCCCAGGTTAGGATAGGGGAGTTAGGGTGGGATGAGGGTCAGGTCCTCATAAATAAAAAACTAAGCGTGTATGATGATGCACATCATCGATTCATGGATGACCGTATGATGTATATATCATCACACAAAAGAAGAGAATGGGTTGTTTAAGAACACAGCAGTAATCCCAATAATAGTACAAGTACATATTAGCATAATTACAAACTGATTCGTTAAAGCGGAGAATTAAAAAAAATTGATATTAAATAGAATATTATTTTTAGCTCGTTTCTTCGGTGAAATGTTGAAAAACTTTGGAACATCATGTTTCATGCACGGCGCAATATTTGCTCTACTCATTACGGTCATTGGAACCTTTCTCTTGGGAAGTTTACTGTATATTGTCATTAGGTAAGGGGCCATTTCTATTTTACCTTTATTATACTTTCTATTTATTATTACGCATCATGCAGTACATGTCTCGTTTACCATCTTACATGTACTTTCATCCTCCCAATTGCGGCTCACCATGCCTGTTTTACCATCCTATTTGTATGTTTATCCATATACGTTTTTACATGTGCTGTTGGCCTCATACCATTCTTTCATATTTTCATCTTTCTTCCACTCTCTAGCTCCCATTCGGATTCTTGCTATGCATGCAGACATACTTTTTTTTTCATCTATGTATCCATAATTTCATGTTTCTTTTTTTTCCTTTTCTTTCTTGCATGTTTTTATCAATCGATCCTTTGTTCCTTCCTTTTTCTTTCTTTCTCTCATTCCTTTCTCTCTCTTGAGAAACTTGGCTGGAGGAAACTTGACTCCAGGCACAGTTTCAAAAGGTTAATAGGTGTGGTCTTATACAAATCACTTCATTGACTAGATCCCAACTATTTGCAGCCCATATTTGTGAAGCGTAGCAGTATAACAAACTACTCATTGATGGACACTGAGGGCAAGCTAGCTACTCCTAGGCCCCATGCCAACTACCTAAAAATTAGCTTTGGCTATAGTGGAGCGGGACAGCTATGGAACAGCTTTCCAACCGAGTTGCGGAAAGCAAATACTCAAGGGTGAATTGAAAATGTGTTGCAGTAGCTATTTCAACTTTTTACTTTTTATTACACGGCACTCATGAAAAACAAGATGGTGTTTTATATTAATATAATTGCTAGGAAAATTAAATAGTATATATTTGTAATTATTAGTGTGACCGTGTAATATTTTAAACTGTAATTTCGCAATACTTTATACATATATACGTAAATCCTGATGCATGTTACCGTGATAAGATAAAGCATTCGTTCATTGACTAATGACCACTCAATTCTTCCGTATTTTCTTCTTTTTTCATTATTTCTGGTCAACAATATATTCTTTTCACTCTTTTATTCTTCACTGTTTCTTTTTTCTTTTCTCTTTCGCCAATTCATCACTATTCCCTTGTCCCTTCTTTTCTTATTTTCTGATCCATACTTTGTTGTTTTCTTTATCTTCCTATTTTTCCTACCCTTACCCAATCATTTTGTCCCCACTAAACTCCCTTGTATCTCAATCGCTCACCAAAGTAAAATTCTATTCTATCACAAAATGACATTAATATACTCATTTTTACATATTTGAATTGCACAGACAATGCAAGAAACAGAATGATAAAGAAAACGTTGATCAACTCGCTGCGAATTCAGCAGAGGAGCCAAAGCTCCAAGAAGTCTGTCGCAAAAGTTCTATCGCAGTATTTGGTAAAACAGAGAAGTCATGTTTATCAAATACAAGCATTGGTATGAATGATAAACAAAAATCTGTAGTTATCGATATTCCAGAAATTGTGGTGACCGCCCCTCCTTCTGAGGACACAGAGAAGTCATCATTATCAGATACAAGCATTGGTATGAAAGACGAACCGAAATCTGTAGTTATTAATGTTCCGGAAATTGTGGTGACCGCCCCTCTTTCTGAAGCTGAAAGCCAATCAGAATCGAGCGCTGATGAATCGTCTTTGGACGAAGGCGAATATATCGATCCTCCCGGAATATGGAATGAGGAACATAGTTCTTTGTATATATCTTTTTTATAAATCTACTTTGTTGTATAGATATGTTGTGCAAGCTGTATGGATGCATCACTTACTGTTTTTAGATGTACATTACATACTATATATAACAATTTAAACGGTATAATTATTAATAAAGTTCCATTGCACTCCTAGTAAAATGGGAATTTTTACTCAATATCATGTGACCATAGGTGTTATATAAAAATCGAGTAAAGACGCCCAAAGAAATTTGAATTCTCCCTGTCTTGTGAACTAAATGAAGGGGAGTTGTGGTGCCAGCAGGTATTTTTTATACGGCAGAATGACAATCGCATATGACTAATTGGATTGTGTGGACAAGGGTACACCTTGAGTTTCAAGTTACTCTGTAAATTAGCAGTAAATGTACATTGCTGGCAAGGCAAGTAAAAATCATTACGAGCAAGTAGAAGTAGTATTGATGATTATTATTATTTAGCTCACTTCCCATCGGGGATTTTCAGTGACCAATTACATCAAGTATTACGTTTACTTATATTACCTACTAAGCTTAGACTATTTTATTACAACAATTGTGATATTACAGCTAGTACTTCCCTAACTATGGTTATCCTAACCCACCCTGTAAACTTTCCCTGTGGGAGGAAATTGGAGCGCCTGGAGAAAACCCACGACTTTTGGCAGAGCGTTGAGTTTTCACATGCGTCCACACATGAGGGGTCATCATCTACCTATACTATCTAGGCCCGTGGTTGGTTGATTACAACAATGAAAGACAATAAAACTATAAAAACTGTCTTTCTAAAGAACGAGTCATGAACAATGATCATTTTTGTTTCTGATCACAAAACATCATTTTAGGTAGATCTTTACCCCCACATGAGTCCATAGCAAGAATCGAACCCATAATCTCAGAGTTGAAAGGCGCTTGCTTTGAGGACTGCAGCACCGAAGCCCCCAGAACTTAATTGCCAGAACTTAACTGCTATAAAATTGTTTGCTTGTTTATGTTACGCATTCTGTTTTTAATATGGTTCTTTATTAGTAAATCAACTGAAGTTAACACTTCATGATTCAAGTCTTCAAATGACTTTGTTAAGGAAAACATAAGATTAAAATGGTGATTAATCAATCCTTACTGCAAATCATTTACTTCAAATTTTGCTAATAGGTGAGGGCAAAATTAGACCTGATGGCAAGTGAATTTTATTCCGGGCAACGTGTCTAATTTGCCCTAATTGCAAGCGGCAAAAATAGTTAACCGCCACTGCTTTCATAGCTTAAGTATGGTATAATAATCAATGGAGTACCGGTGAGGTACAGAATGATAAAATCCTTGAATTATTTAACACCCTAAAGTTGCAGGATTGGGAAATGTATGAGAGTATAGGCATGCTGAGTACGAGAGTACAGGTATGCTGACGAAAGTAAAGCAAGGAAATACCTGAGATATCTTCCACCTCGATTTTGGAAACATTGAGCTTAGATTGAATTTTTTCTGCTATTCGTCTCTCGCCTTCTGATTGGGCTATCACTTGTGTGCACTGACTTCGGGAAGTACCCTGAATTGAATGTAAGACCTATTATTGAGAAAAAACCTGATCATTAGTGCTTGCTTTTCTGAACAGTACTGTACATGACTGCTAGAGTACTAAATGAAGGTTTAGTTCATTAGCTTTCATTATAGCTTAAAAGCCACAATGTGAATCTGGTTCAAACCAGCACATGGCCCTAAAACAACACACTCATTCACATGCTTTAACCGGTGAGCTACTAACCAGATTGTTGACAGAAAGTCATTGCAAAATAACCTTTTTATATTGCTAGACTTAAATATGAGCTACTTTTATAATGAATACTAATGACTGCCAGACATCTATACACCATGTACGTATTTAACCCACTGAGCACCAGCACTCTGCCCTTGAAAACAAGGGCAGATCTGGCATGATTTGTTACAGGTTGTGGATGTTTTCCAGGGGGGGGGGAGCATTTTCCCCAAGAAAAATTTTGAAATTCGAAGCCCTGCAATGGGTCATTCCAGAAAACATCCATACCACCCCCACAGAGGAAATTACCCCCTACCCCCTTCACATGTCCTAATACATTTACTATTATCAGAAACAATTTTTTCTCCCCTCGCCTTCCAGACGGCAGAAATTTCCTCCGTGGGGGGAGTATGGATCTTTTCTGTAACGACCCAATGCCATTTCCTGTATTCTGAGCACTACATTTATTTGTTATATTTTTCTTCACAGTGCTTGTATTTCGAGCAAAAATTAAGAAAAGTGCTACATTACATTTCGCATATTCCAAAGTCAATTGTTAAATCAATATAATAAGTAATATTTACAACCCAAATATGTAATTATACCAGAGTTTCCTTCAAGGGGGTGTTGGACACCACTAGGAGGGTGCACAACCCCGTGTATCCCACCGGTATAGATCCATCCCTACTGGACTAGTAAAATCGTTTGGTGTACGTTGGTGGACAGAGACGTTAAATAGTCTGGTGTTAGACAGAGTAAAATAATATTGAAAGTAGGGTGCATCAATGCAACTTCATGGCTTCGCAGCTGTTCCCGGTTAGGTCTAATGAATGTGCATAAATTTCCACTGCCAATAAAATCTTGATATTTACAGTTTAATATACAGCTCGACAGCTCGTACAAAAGTAATACTTTTATCCGGATATATATACTCTAGCATTCTCCTGCTGTAGGGATATTGCAGAGCCTGAAATAACGGCCGGCGGTTTTCAGACCAAATTCCGATTTTTCCAACCAAATGCTGAAATGATCGGAAATTTTGTCCGGCCAAATTTCGAGAAAAATGTTTTCTTAATGATAGGGTCGGCGCTCAGCACAGTGAGTACCATCTGTAAGTTTGGATTATCTATATTAGGCTAATATAAAGTAATCAACTGGAAAGTATAGTTCACGGGCAG
>CACRXK020006967.1:0-23918 GCA_902702795.2 Paramuricea clavata | reverse complement strand
GTCCCTTTTCAAAGAATCCTCCCCTCCCCCCTTACAGGAAAATCCTTAAAAAAGGCCTGATAAAATCTCGAACAAAGTTGTATATGTGTACTGTGTAAGCAAAGCGGTCGGGCAAACTAATACTGTCCCCCCCCAAACAAGATTAGGCCTGTACGCTCATGCACCTATCTTTATATTGCATGCACCCCCTAGTCCTGGCCAGGAGGGGTGCTATTTTTCATGATAAAGCAAAAAATTATTAGAGGCAAAATGAGATACAGTAATTTGAGTAATAACATGATAAGTGAACTGTGAACAACATGACTGACACAACTCAGCACCAGAGCACCTCCCCCCCCAGACCAGATCAAGCTGGATCCATCCCTGTGTTGCAATAGCATTGATAATTTGATACGTGGAAAACTTATTAGTTATTCTCAATTGTGTTGTCTCATATTCAAATACTGTGACTTTGGATGCTAATCATAAGACCAATATGGCACACCATATTTGTACTGAGCAGGCCCAGTCCATAAACTAACTGAGGTTTCTAACTTTCTATATAGATAAATTCTGGTTGTTTATAATTTTGTAATTATATTTTTGCATAGCCTTCTTTTGCATGCCCTAATTGATGTTTTAAACATGAAAATACAAATAAATAGATTATTTGACAATGAGCTATTAATATTAAATTATATTACTTTGGCAATAGTCAATACTATTTGTACTGTATAATTTTTTAAAATTTAATTAACTCATTCTCATCTGGTCGAAAAGTAGCAATTTCGAGTGGTGTTGTTCCAAACGCTTATATCTCTCAAATTATACATCGCACGGAAACAGAAATTGCATCGTTCGAAAGAGGAGAACTTCTGCTTTCCAACAATACCAATTTCAATTTCATCCGGAGCTTGGTTAACGATTTACTCGCATAAATTTGCATAAATTATGATATAAAAAAATGTTGCAATTATGCATAAATGTATTTAGCGGTTCAAATTTCAAATATGTCAAACATTTTTATGAATATGACTGCAACATGTTATCAATACAAATTTCCAATATTTCTTACTCTCCAAAGATAGTATGGCACCAAAATAAGTCTGTGATACCCACAAAAGAACACTCAAATCATGATTAGCAAAATGTCTTTATTTCTACAATTACTACATACATTCTTAGATAATCATTACACCATTGACTTTAGTTATTAGTGTCATAACCAGCCTGAAAATTTGGTCATGCTATTCAAATTTGAAATAATCACTACTCATTTGTTTAGAAATTGATTGTTTTCACAATCTAGAACATGAAAATATTTGCAAATAGTATGACCAAGTGTTGTTGGACTGGCATCATCATAATTAGTAGTTATAAAAAAGTAATGTTTTCCAAGGCAGTAATGTTTGCTAAAGCAGTAATGTTTGCCAAAGCACATAATTGGATTATGTGGTGAAAATATTTCCTTTATATTGTACTACAAAAGACCTAAGACTGTAACCAAACTGATATCAGATCACCACGTCATACCCAAATCTGTTGCGATGAATATCTTGACTTCTTCCTGTATAAATTTCAAAGTCGCAATATAACCATTAGGATTGTCTGCAGCAACCCACAGATTTATTCCCCACATAGTAGGTCATCTAGCTTTCATGAACTGCCTAACCCCCAACCTATTTCTTGATTTGACAGTGTGTCTGTCTGCAACAACAATATTCTGTGACGGCTGGTACAGTTGTTGATGCAGTTTATTGCTGTAGTCTTTAGTACAGGATCTACCATATTCACAAACGCCATAAGCGCTTTGTACCTAACCCGAGAAATTATGTCTATTGGCCACAGACCATGATATAAGGTTTTTACACTCCAATAATTTTCAATCTCACTGTCAACCTTTAGCAAACCTGCATATTATACTAAAAGGCAATCAACCTCTCAAGGTTGGTGGACTGCAAGACCCTTTTTTATTAGTATATGGGGATAACTTTTGAGTTATTTGTATGTGGGCATATGTATTGGTATGGCCAGGAAACTACCTCCTGAAGCATTCCCTTAGTAAAAAAGAGTCGAATGAACTCAAGCTCACAGTTCATTGAGCCGAATGAACTCAAGCTCACAGTTGATCGAAATGGATCCCGGACATGTCAGTGAGGAGCAAAATCTGGGAGAACATTCCTGGCGTCAGGATCATCATATCCGTCATGTACTATGGGGCCTAGTGGGGATGCTAGACAGGGAGCTTTCGAAACCTTAGGTCCTAATGGCTGGGCTTCCCTCTACCTCTACTCATCCCCCTACCTTCCCTCTGGGTTGGTGAGTGGGGTTCTCATGACTCATCAGAACTCTACTTCCCTGAGGCTATGAAACAGGAACAGCAGATAGGAACAGGATCAATATATTCATCAGTGCGAATAAAAACTTTTATAGACATGGTGCCACTTAAAATTATAATAAGAGCCAACTAGTAAGATATAAGTATGAATACTTGGCTATTATGTATGTAACAAACAACCAAACATGTGCTCAAGGCTCATTTTACTTCGCCTAGGAATCAGAGATTTTTATGCCTAAAACACCATAAATTTTCGTCAACAATATAAATAAATACCATTTATATTTGTCAATTTCAGTATGAAACGATTATTTCAACACAAAAAAGCGATATGAGGACATACTTGGTCGTACTAGTGAAGCTATACTAAATACAAATAAATTTACAACGCCATGGCAACGGCAAAACATTGAAATAGAAATTGTCTAGAAATGATACAAATACTTGCCTTGAAACTCCAGACACGACTCCCAATGCCAGGTTGAGATACTTGTCTTCATACGAAGACATTCCATCATTACTAGCACTATCAGTTTGCAAAATAAAGCCAAAAACGTCTTCAGAATGCGATTCAAACAAAACTACAACACAATACATTTCAACGCTCGTGCGTTCCCGTGCGCGATAATCAGGAAAATTGCTCTAAAAGATTTGTTTTTCTGCCTAAGCCAATCAAAATCCGTATCTAGGGTAAACAAACACTCCGGAAGTGATTCCTGCAGTCTTTTACCAGGAAACTGTAATGCTTTACCAAGAATTTGGCGTCCGAAGTTGGCCGAACACTTTCCGATCACGAGAATTGCCATAATAGGCTTAGATTATTTCGCAATTTCCCGAGACTGCTCCGAGCTATAGAATGGAAGATGGCGATTCTTTTGGTATATTTGTTATTATTATACGTTGAAAAGAAGCAAAAAGACGAGCATTTGAATCAAGCGGAACATTCAAAATGCAACAGCAAAATTGATAATGTGACATTTGCATAAATTTCACCGCATTGATCATTTCAAGGTAAGAAATTCGCTTGAAATTGAGCGAGAAACAATAAAATTATATGAATATTTTTGAATATATAGTATCGATCAAGCGGAATTTTTTGGTGGTATTTTCGTATGTCTACTGCAAATACACGCGAAGTTCTTTAATATTTAATCTTCCCGTCATATACGTCGGAAATTAATATTGGCGGATCGAATTGAGTTAAGACAGACACCGAATCATTTTTCAGACGCTTGCGTCTGAAAGCACATTTCCATAATCAATCCTCCGTCCCTCACCAGGACTTTTTGAGGCTATCAACCCCAAAAAATCTTCCTGGTCTCCCGCAGAAGACCAATATGGGTCCCTTGAACTATTCATTCGACAATATCGACATGATATAGAACAACTCCCCAAATTTAGGCCCAAAAGGCCATCCAATCACTCCATGCTCGTAATGACATTGTTATCAAACCTGCTGATAAAGGTGGTGCCTTAGTTGTGTGGAGGGCGAACTCATCTCCAGTTTTCTCGATCGTGTCATGGCACCCTTGGTTATCCTATATCAAGGCATCCTATATCAAGGATACCAAGCATGCTCTTCAAATTCTCCAGAACATTCATTTTCATGGCACTCACAAATTCATTTTCACCATGGACGTCAAATCCTTACAACAAATCCAAACAAATCTTTGAACAGTACACTGATCCCATCCCTGATTACCTTGGTAGGTACATAGATGACTGTCTTGGCACAGCATCATGTTCTTGTGTCGAATTGGAACGCTTTATTAACTTTGTTAATAATTTTCATCCAGCACTCCAGTTCACATGGGAGATCAGTGAGACCAGTGTATCATTCTTAGATATCCTTGTATCAATCAATGGTAACAAATTATCTACTTCTGTGTTCTACAAACCCACTGACTTCCCATAGCTATCTTATATTTTCCTCTTCCCACCCCAACCACACCAAAAGGTTGATTCCCTTTTCTCTGTTCCTTCGTCTTTGCCGCATCTGCAGTGAAGACGAAGATTTTCAGGCCAAAAGTCTGGAGATGAGACACTTTTTTGTCCAGCGTGGTTATCCTACCTCTCTATTAGACACTGCCTTTTCGAAGGCCTCCCAAATTCCCCCTTCCAACACCCTCACAGGCCCTGTGTCTAATGTCACAGGCAACAACAAAATCCCTTAGTATTAAACTATCATCCTTTCAATTTCAAAGTTAGAGATGTCATCAACAAGAATTTCCATATTTTGAAAAACAACCCTGAAACATCTTCCATTTTCTCCGATAACCCCTTAGTCTCTTTTCGACACAGCAAAAATATCTGTGAAACCCTTGTCCATAGCTCCCTAACACAGGCTTCAACATCACAGAAAGGCACTTTTCCTTGCCTGTCGTTGAAATGTAAAACCTGTGATTTTATAGATTCCACCACTATTGTTTCGGCACCTAAATCTGAATTTCACATCAAGCACCATTTCACGTGCGCCTCCTCCCATCTCATCTACTGCATCTCTTGCAGCAGATGTGGCATGCTTTACATTGGGGAAACTGGAAGATGTTTAAGGACAAGGTTTGGTGACCATTGGCATGCAGTTATTGGCAATGATGCTAACCAACCTGTTGCCAGACATTTTAATGATGGCAATCACAGTGTTTCAGATATGTTAATTCGAGCCCTCTGTCCCATTTCTGGAAGCAACGATAGCCGCAAACGACATGAAATGCGCCTCATATCCAAACTTGGCACTGTTCACCCTTCTGGCATTAATGAACGCTTTTCTTATGTTTAATGCCATCATAGCCAATCCAGAAGACATGTCTTCTGTTTTGTCTATGATGCCATCTGTCTTTGCCTGTCTATAGCAGACATTGACAACTTCTATTTATTACTTTTACCTTATTCCCACTCGTGTTTTGTTTTGATTATTTTTGGTAGTAATTGTCTTAACTTCCTGTTTATTTTATATTTTTACTTATATTATATTCTGTAATGCGATTTACATATTTTGTTTACACTTTGTTATTATTAAATCCATCTAATTGGTTTATTTTTTTGTCACATGATGCTTTCATACTCTTAGTATAAAAGCCTGTGCATTTTCCCCGAACCCTGCTACTAACTCTTGACGAAGGGCCTTCGCTCAAAACGCCGAGTTTCTGCTTATTTTTTAAGGTAGTAATATAACCACTCAGCACAGCATTAAAAAATTAGATTGTCTTGCAAATAAAAGAATTATTTTGAGTATAAATCAGTGTACAAAATTGTTGGAACTTTAAAGGCCTTTAAAGATGTTTAATACAATTTAATGCGACATTTATAAATTAATAATGGGTTGGTTTAGTCATAAAATGTGTTTATAGTTAATGTAATAACTACTGGACAGTGTAAATTGCTTTAGTTGTTGGTTTTGGATCAAGAAGTTATGGGGCTAATTTGAAAACTTGTGAAATCAACTATGCCTTTACGAGGCAAATGACCATTGCGATAATTACCAAATGCTAGCCGGAAATTGACCAAACCTGCCAAAGATACATGCCAAAGCCAGCCGAGTAAAGGCCTACAATCCCTCACAAAAATTATGAGACTACCCATGTGAAAGTATAATTCCACGTTTCTAATCGAAAATTTAGAAAGATGCAAAATTTTGGCAATGTTTATATCTGTGGGTCCCCTTTGTTATGAGCAGAACTGATGCACAGAACGGACTTTACAGCATCTTTAAATTAAATATTTTACTGTTATTGATTTGGGATTTATCTTAGACCTTTCTGTTTTTATTCAAATTGCAAAAATGATAAGCTTCTGCATGAAGGACATACAATTTGTTTCTTGCCATGATTAAAAAACTCCAAGAATAATCGATATAAACAGTATTAGAGCGCAGTAGCCCCACCCCGGCCTCCCTTCCCCTCCCAGACAATCCCTCACAAAAATTATGAGACTACCCATGTGAAAGTATAATTTCCTCTCCCCTCCCCCCTACAGAGCAATGTTGCTCGTGATTGAGTTGAAGTATGCTCGTGATTGAGTTGAAGTTGTGAAGCACAATGCTTGCAATAACAGTCAACATTGTTTTGAAGGGGGAGGGGGGGGGGGAGGACGAGCTCCTGATGGTAGGAATTTGCTGATTTTATAGATAAATATGCAAGTCTCAATATATATTGTGAAGGATTGTCTTAATAAAGACTAATTTTGTGAAGGATTGGTGTTGTAAACAATTTCAAATTCATTGTAAAAAAGTTGCACATTGCTTATCATGGGTTGCATGGTTCTCATAAGTTCACACGTTAACAGAACATTTTTCGCACACAATAGGGTGTGGATTTTTGGGCATAACCCATACTCTTATAGATGATGTCACCCACAAAACTCTTGTGTTTCGCTTGTGCTGTCTCTTTTGTCTCTTTTTGTTTTTTCTGTCTCTTTTGTGGATTGCACGAAGGCAGTGGGGGAAGAACAGCAAATTTTTTTGTTGCGATAATAAAGGAGTTATTCTGCGCATAATAAAGGAGTTATTCTGGCTGAACAATACGAAGGACACTTGAATGGTCAGAAATTTGCAGATTTTGTCCAAGAACAATTTCCGACTCTCTTTGAAAACAGCTGCAACAAGAAAGGCAAGCTCTTTTTGCAAGATGGCGATCCTAGCCAAAACAGCCGAAAAGCTAAACTAGCAATGTCTGCTGTTGGCCCAGACTTGAATCCCGTTGAAAACGTTTTTCATATTGTTAAGAGGCAATTGCAAGATGATACACTGAGCAAACGAATCACGAAAGAGACATATTCGCAGTTTTGTACAAGGGTTAAAGCGACCCGGTTGAACTATTCACCAGACATTATTGACAGGACAATTGAGTCCATGGACAAACGCATTGACATGGTGATCAAAGTCAAACGGACAACGCATTAAATATTAAATTTTGTGGCAATTTAAGTCTGTAATGTCCTTTAAATGCCATTATTATCATCAGTATTTAAGCCAAGTTAATTTAAACAGGATTCAATTATATTAAACTTATGTTGTTATCTGCATTGCATTATAAACTTTATTAAGTAATAAACTGTTTGATAACAAATGAGTTACCAACGAGTTACCCACGAGTTACCCTAAAAATCAATATATTTTTCACTATAATAGAACGAGTTACCACTTAAAAATTTAGAAAAATAAATAATAATTTTTTTATAATTTTTTTAGTGGTTTACTTGTTATATTATAGTAAAAAGTATATTGATTTTTAGGGTAACTTGTTGGTAACTCGTTGGTAACTCGTGCAAAGCACATTCGTACTTATATATACTTCAGAAGAAACTATTCAAAGCAAACAATGTAAGATCTCTGACGGATCTGAATTCTGAAATATCCCTGACCGTAAACTTCATGTAAAGCATGTTAAAGTAGCAGAATAAATAATTGTATAAATTAAAAACAACAACAAAACCTGCAGGAAATCGGAAGCGTTGCAAATGTAAATCATTCTTATTTTGTTTGAACTTTCTACGTAAGAATTCTTTGTGCCATTGATAAAGTCGAGTTTTCTGCTTCGTAAGTACGACGTTCATTTTGTTTGAACAAATTTATCAGTTATCGTCTTTAAAGATGCTGTAAAGTCTGTATAAATGTGAACAAACGCTTTGTTTACATATTTTTGAACTGCTATATTTGTAGGATATGTTAATATACTCACTGAATATGTAACACTTTTCTGGTTCACTATGCTTCTAAATTATATAAATTCCACAATTCTATTCGAAAATTTAGAAAGATCCAAAATTTTGGCAATGCTTATATCTGCGGGTCCCCTTTGTTATGAGCAGAACTGATGCACAGAACGGACTTTACAGCATCTTTAAATTAAATATTTTAAAGTTATTGATTTGGGATTTATCTTAGACCTTTCTGTTTTTATTCAAATTGCAAAAATGATAAGCTTCTGCATGAAGGACATACAATTTGTTTCTTGCCATGATTAAACTAGGGATCCAAGGATAGTGTGAAGTTTCAAATTGAAAAAGACACTGCAAGAACTATATAGGGTTGCCGACAACCTAGAAAGGTTAATGGCTTACACTACGAAATAAACAGTTACCAAAGGCATTTCATCTCATTATCTATTTTATAATGCGTTCGGCACATGAGTAGCACCACGTTTGAAACAAGCCTGAACAAACAGATCAGAAACGTGCCTTGTGGAACTGATACAATTTATTTATTTATTGTGATGCTACACGCGACAACTCGAAATTTAAATTGTTTCACCAACACCCAGATTTTGAATATTCTAAAACTTCATTTGCATTTGCAGCTGTCGCTAAAAGCATCCTAACAAGGCTACTGATACGCTGAACTTATTTAATATGATTATTCCCATCACCCAAATAGCTGTATAAGATATATTATGGATAATAAGCACTACGACGTTGTATCATTAAAAGAACGCATTTTATCCCCATCCATTCTATATTTTATCCCCATCCGTCCGTTCTATATTTTATCCCCATATCCGTTCCGTGGATCCGCTACATCCGCTTCCGCATTTTGACCTAATTTGACATGTTTCACAATAACAAGTCTGATTGACCTTTGACTTTATATTCGCAATGGCAATGTCACATTGCGTTTCATGAGTCATTTTCAGCTTTTCGCATGTATTCAATAATGTCACTTTAGATTTCAATAGTTTCACAGTTATAGCAGTGCTTATAGTAGTTTTAACAAGCTTTGATACGGCTCTGTGTACAGATTGATTCTCGTAAGATCTGGTAGAGTTATCATTGCACTGAATACGAGTTTTGCACTGTTGACGTTGTGCTAGACAGTAAACAAAGTAAGGCCGCGACGGTACACGTTGGCTACCTCCTTGCTTTTTTCAGTTCTATTGCATAAAGCTTGTTGGTAAGCGGCGATAACACGTTGGCTATAACTCCTCGTATTTCTTGTTTAAATAAAGAGCTCTGCAGACTCGATCAACTGATTTCTTTTAGTCTCGATCACAACTCACAAGTTATTTTCTTCGTAAACGCCATACAAACACCCGCTTCTGTTTAATAGTTGTTTACGCTTTGTCTGATGCAATTTTTCGCTCTTTTTACTGAGTGTAGCCATCTATTCTGTGGCGTAGCACCTTATACAGCCAATGTGGCCAATGTATAATGAATACACGGCCTAAACGTCATCAATTTATACTGTATTTTGCGTAGAATCTGAAAGATTTCTCAATATTCATGTCTGAAATGTTTATGTATTTGAAAACAACACACTCTCGCTCTTTCCTACCTCTGTATAATGGGTATACCGTGAAAATAATATTGGCACTCAATTGAATGCCTAAAATCTCAAAGATTTTCGACTCAATATTTACGTCTGAAATGTTTAATATATACACTTGAAAAAAAGCACTGTCCTAGCTCCTTGCTAGCTCTGTAAAATGAATATACAGTCTAAATAATATCGGCACTTAATTGAATGCATAACATCAATTTATATATTGCGTAGATTCTCGAAGATTTACTCAATATTCACGTCTGAAATGTTTATACATTTCAAAACATTGTCTCGCTCCTTCCTAGCATCGTCACGCCATTGTGATCTACGGCTTGATAGCGCATGCGCATTTGCACTGCTAAAGAAAAAATCGGGTGTTCCGGGGTAAAGATCCTTTACACAACATAAGAAGCGCATGTTATAAAATTTACAATAACGACAACAATTCCTTGAATTTTTTTGTAAACTTGGCAAAACTTGGCAAAAGGCCTAAAGAATATTTAAATAAAACAACTGAAATTGCCTAAATAACCTTCAAAGCACAGACTAAGCACGATAAATCACTACGAACATATACCGTATACACCCCCCGGAAAGTTTACTGTATGACTGACTGAATGAATGACTGACTGACTGACTGTTTCGTTTGAATTTCCCCCAGTCATCACAATACTGTGAAGTTTCGAAGAAACTTCACACTAAAAACTCCAAGAATAATCAATATAAACAGTATTAGAGCACAGTAGCCCCCCCCCTGCTTCCCTTCCCCTCCCCCCTTAACACCAGTTTCTTACAAACCAAAACTGTTTGTTTTTCTTACATTACTTGTGTACTAAGCTAAATGCTCAAAAGAACATAATGTCAAAAAAATAAAGAAGACCGAGTACCCTTTCCCAATTTCTCTTAAATTTCAGAAAATCCCTCACAAAAATTATGAGACTACCCATGTGAAAGTATAATTTCCTCTCCCCCCCCCCCACAGAGCAATGTTGCTCGTGATTGAGTTGAAATTGTGAAGCATAATGCTTGCAATAACAGTCAACATTGTTTTGAAGGGGGAGGGGGGGGGGAAGGACGAGCTCCTGATGGTAGGAATTTGCTGATTTTATAGATAAATATGCAAGTCTCAATATATTTTGTGAAGGATTGTAGGTCTAGGCTGAAGCTTATGTAATAAGATGCGAATAAGATCATGCACACAACTAACCTGCAAACAGGCATAGATGGCGGGATGTGTCACATGCTTATTTTTGAATAAAGCATAGAGCCATAGACATTGGCAGATTGCATTTATTTTCCGCACAGGGTGGGTGGGGGGTTGAGGACATCTTTTTACCAGCTAAAATTGTGACCCCCTGGAATTCAGTTTATATACCCCCTACCTGGAATTTCCTAAGAATTCATTGCTAGAAACCCCTGGAAAATGGCTTTAATCACAGACCATCCCCTGGATTTCGGTCTTTAATCATCCCACCCCCTGGATTTCTGCAGTTTTTCACTCCTCCCCCTTGATTTTCCAAGGCCTTTTTTACACATCTCTCCTGGATTTTCCATTGTCCTCAAACCCCCCCCCCCCTGTGCAGAAACTAAATGCAATCTGCCATTGTATTACAGCTGTATTAGTGATATGTGGTCGGGGTCGTAGCAAAGAGGCTAAAGCAGGGGGTATTCTATAGCATTTGCCAACAACATTTCAGTTGCCAATTATAGATATTTCTTTTACCAAAATTGGGGGGGTCTAGGTTAAAAATTTTTTAGGACATACCTTTTTCACTAACTTTCTAAATTTCTTAAATTTGTCATTAATACTTTCGTAAATTTATCAAAATTTTTGCTATAAATATTACTTTTTAATTCAAGCCACTCAAATATTTTTGCTAACCAGCCCTATATGTGGACTTGCCTACATTATGATTGGTATATGTTTCAAAAGTTAAAGTTACACAAAAATGTAAAAAGTCTTTTATTTTCCTATTCTTCTAGATTGGCAAAGTGGTGACAACAGAATGTTTATTCTGTTCAGAAACAGTTCAAGTTTCAACATATAGAAATCACAAAACTGATTTTACAAAATTGATGTGTCCTGGTCAGACTCAAGAGCGAGGTGAAACAAACAGTCCAATTATGACAGAGGAATCTGTACCAGGAGATGGAATGTGCAAAAGTGAACCTTCCACTACAAATGGAAAAATTTATTATCTTTAATTATTTATATTCAATGTTTACTTTGCAGCTTATCTTTCTGTTCATACAACACATGAGCAAGCATTAGTTTGCATACTTTGCACACTTATGGCTGTGTTATTAATTAAATGATCCATTATATAATGATTTGCTTGTGTCACCATTTGAGCACTGGCAGCACTCTCCCCTTCATGAGTAAAATTTAAATTGTATGGCATTAGGAGTAAAATAATAAAGTAGGATGCATTGGGACAGTGGTGGACACAATGAAATAGGGTGAGGCGATTTTTCGATAAACAGAAAAAAAAACTATGTTTTTTCGAAACTGAAATACTCGATGTTACTGTTGCAGAAAAACCGGAAAACCGGAAGAAAAAAATGGGGGGAACGAAAAAAACTCGAAGAAAAATCGGTATTTTACTAAAACCGAACCATACTTAACAAGTTTGTTGCAAATAAATCAAGTTTTGGCATTTACACACGAAAAACTAAAGAGATTTTGTTTAAAAATTGAAGTTTGATAACGTCTTCAAAATACCTTACGTTCAATATCTTGCGTGAGTACAGAGTAGCGTGTTGTGTCTTTTTTACCGTAGTTTTGATTTTCAAACTTATTTTTTAAAAAAATTTTCGGTTTTTTTTTTTGGTCGGTTTTCTTTTTTTTTTGTAGAAACCGCCTCATGCTACGATGCAACTTAATGGATTAAAGCATTATAGTTACCTCCAAACTTCCAATAAACCCAAAATATTCCCATTCATCATGAGGCGGATCATGAGGCGGATAAAGCGTCAAGTGACTTTGGAGAATATTAGCACGTCAAGAATAATATGCTGCCTTGCTGACGCTTGCAAACAAATATCTCATGGAAGCAGTGTATTAATGTGTAACAAAGGGTTAGGTTAAAATGCGGATGCGGAATGGATATGGGGTTAAAATACAGAACAGAACAGATATGGGGTTAAAATGCGGAACGGAACAGATATGGGGTTAAAATGCAGAACGGAACAGATTTGGCGTTAAAATGTGGAACGGAACGGATATGGGGTTAAAACATAATTTAAACCTCCAACTATAAGCCCTGGGCGTTTTGTGTTAGTAATAACAAGTCATACATAAACAAGTCAGTCATAAACAGGAAAATAAACATGTATTAATTAAGCAGCGATTACTGGGCTTATATTAATTCGGGGAACTTATATTTGGGGGGCTTATATTCGGGTGGGCTTATATTCAGGGGGGGCTTATGTTTGAAATGAAGTGAGCGTTAGTACATGTGGTGGCTTATACACGGAGGGCTTATATTGGGGGGGGGTTATAGTTGGAGTTTACGGTATCTGTTCCGTTTCGCATTTTAACCCCATATCCGTTCCGTTCCGCATCCACATTTTAACCTAACCCGTATAACAAAACTGTTTTTACGTACATAGGTTGTAGCAAAAACGGGTAAAAATGTTATGTAATGCCATTCACAGTGATAAGCAACCTTCTTCCCAAGCTGTTTCCTCATGTGACAAAAGACAGACATATTCCCTGCTGCACCATGGGATGGTTACACTGAAATTCTGTAGGGCTTGTGGACTATCCGTACATGTATATATATGTACATGTATAATAACATGAACTTTTTGTAAATGAAATTTAGGGCATAAACCATATTTTAGAGCTCATGATATAACCCAAGCGTTCCCGGGCTTCTATAATTAATATCCAATTGTTATCTCTGAAATAAATATCCATTAAAGGGTATTGGCAACAAAAATTGCTTCATCTATCTTATTGCTTCATCTGAAAGAGCATGAAAAAATAAGCTGATTGGCCGTTTAATGCTCTATTCTATCTCATCTAGTTCCGAAGTTATACGCAAAAATGTGAAAATATAAATTGCTGATTCAGCACAACGTGTGACGTCATTAGCTGGGTAAGTATGTTTATTGAATACTACACTGAAGCATAGCTCAGTTATTATGGGCCCAAATCAAATGAAATTTTGCATACTGATTGTACATGATGAGACGCATGGAAAAACACTTCTAATTTTGTTGCCAAGGTAACAATGTCGTTTCCAGGCCCCTTGCGCCAATTTTATGAAACAGCTTTATTCAAGGTATTGATAAGAATAAAATAATATCAGAAGTATGTGTATGATACCTATGCATGCCAAAAGTTTACTTGCATGATAATAATTCGAAAATGACATACACATAGATAAATGCAACTAGTTATTCAAAATCAGTGTAAGAGGCCTGGGAATGACTGTGTTGCCTTGACAACGAAATTAGAAGTATTTTCCCATGCATCTCATCATGTACTATCTGTATGCAAAATTTCATTTGATTTGAGCCAATAATAACTCAGCTATGCTTTAGTTTACTATTCATAAACATACTTACCCAGTTTATGACGTCACAGAATGTGCTGAATCAGCAATTTATATTTTGCACATTTTTGCGTATAACTTCGGAACTAGATGAGATAGAATAGAGCAGTAAACGGCCAATCGGCTTATTTTTTCATGCTCTTTCAGATGAAGCAATAAAATCAATAAAATTTTTTGTTGCCAATACCCTTTATGTTTAAAACACGCTGTACATTGATGCTATGGATTGCATGTTAGTAGCATTTTTATGGGTAAACTGCTCTAAATCAAATCATGCATATATGCAAGAATTTTCATGCAGTATTTAAAAATGCTTATTTTGCTTAACTAGATAGAGTGAGATTGCCATATAGCAAGTTAAGTCAAGACAATCTGTGACATCATACATCTGTGACATTGCATAAATATCTGGCGAATAATTTTCATGGAATTAGAATTAAATGTTACGACCAAGTTAAATACAATACAAAAATTGAAACTATTGGTGGTCTGATGCATAATTTATATTGGTCAATGATAAAAAACAAGCCTATTTGGCCCACTGATCTAATAGTAGACTGGATATAGCTTCTCTAGGTGTGAAAAGTGAAGCCAAATTATATATGCGAAAATCACTTCCGGGGACCACGGAGTGATACAAATTACTATAGAAATGTATGGCGAACAACGTGAACCAATGTGAATTTTCCCGAATTTGAGATACTTTGCGAAGTTTTACCAAGCTGATCGCTCCACCATGGGTAAAAGATGTTATGTTAATGCTTTTAAAACGAAAATTATCCAGATTGCCCTAAAATATCGTCAGTTTTGTTCGTTCAAAGTTGTCCATGCGGGAATAATATTTTATCGCCACAGTGGTATGACAGCACAATTTCTAGTTTGCTTTACAATTACGGAGAGAGAATATGATCTACTATACTCAAGCATACTTTTAAAGGAAAGTTTGTAGTTCATTTTATCATTTATGTTTAACCTTGATCGACCAGAAGGTTTCAAATTTTCAATTATCCATCTTACTATAAAGCCTTTTTACAAAATATATAGACATGTCTTAGTTGGTACTATAAAATATATAATTTGTACTTTTTTATTTGTTATTCTGTTAAACTGGAAGGCAATCTTAATGAAGCTTTCTGTAGAGTGAATCTACTTTAATAGTGAAGTTGAATTTTGAATTAGAACAACAAAATTGATTTAAAATGTGGGGTGTATTTATCATTCAATATCTAATTGAGTATAAATATAAGAACAAATATAAAATATATTCAAAGTTAATTTGAAATAATAATCTGCTTAATTAAACCTCAACCACTGATGGACTCAACTCATTGATACCAAAGTAAAATTGTCAGGCAACTATAGGCAGTGTGATATTCTGACAATAGAAGATAAAATATACATGCTTTTTTAGGTTGCCTTGGCCAATTATTGATGAAATTATCTCTAATTTAAGTTTCTAATTGCCTATACTTCAAAAGGATGGTTTCCATAACCAGTTGTGCTGTTTCCACAATGTCAAGAAACCCCAGGTGACAAAACACAACATTTGAACCAAGGCATGAGAAAGTCTGGCAGCATGCTGCCAGGAAATTTTTTTAATTTCACAGGAAATTTTTAAGGAAAAGCAAGATATCAAGAATGAAGCTCGAGAAATTTCAAAAATCAGCACAACCTCGTACCCAGGGCTTCTGCGGCGTGTGCTTATTGCTCTCTGAGAGCAATAAGCGCAGAAGCCCTGGGTACTTAAAGTAACAAACATCACAATTAGAGCATAAATACAACAATCATAACATAAAAATTTGTATCATGTGGCAGTGCTATATATACAACTGTCTGTTATGGCAGTTATCATGATTCATGATTATGATATACATGTGAAAAACAAGGGCGTACTACTATTATTGAATAGTGCATGAGTACTGATATAAATTCAGATTTACAATCTGAAAACAAAATTCAAATATTGTTTCATAGAATTCCATCATGTCCCTAATTCTAGTAAACCTATATTTTTCTTAATATTGAGGTAGTATATGACTAATTAGTAAGGTAGTTTAGTATTTTTGCACAAGGGAACATAACAAATACTACATGTTGATTGGTCATATCTTCCTAGATCGGTGAATACTCCCCAACTAATCACCTCGCCTTCAGTGAATAATTGTTAAATACACGACGCTGTTATTGAATTACAAAATTCAAATTTATAAAAAAAATTGGCAGGAAATTTTTGGTCTGGGAAGCCTGCTGCCAGGAAGAAAAATATTTTATCAAGGGTTAATTTGAACTGCAACCAGTGTTTCTTTTTTGAATACCCCTGGGCTTGGGGTGTGTATAAACCCACAGGCACATGTATAGGGTGTCCCAAAAAATGTCCCCTCTGTTGTTAAGTACTATAAAGCATGGTTTCCATATGGTCAAAAGATCGAGTCATAATCTTTCTCATCAGCCGAAATACAACATTTTAGAACTGAAAATATGCAGAGTGATTATAACTAGTGAATACTTATGATTTATATGTGGTTTACAGGTATAAACTATTATATACTGACCTTTGAGAAAATTGCAACTATTTTTATGACCTTTATGACCATATGGAAACCAGGTTTTACTCACAGTAATTAGCCAACAACAGAGGGGACATTTTTGGGACACCCTGTATATGCTGGGAGTTTGGTGGAAAAGCACCAATGGATATTTTACAATAACAAACGTTTATATATAAATTATCAAAATTAATGAACAATACACTCTGCCTCTCAGCTATGGATTGTATTATCCATGATTACACTGACTATGCAACTGAAAGTTCAAAATTCAACTGCAATATAAAAGTAGATTCACTCTTACTACAGAAAGCTTCATTAAGTTTGTCTTCCAGTTTAACAGAATAACAAAAAAAACAAGTACTAAAAGTACAAATATATTTATTACATATCTTTAGAACTATTACAGTAAAGACATGTACTGATTACTGTATATATATTTTGTAAAAAGGCTTATTAAGATGGATAATTTGAAAGTTTGAAACCTTCTGGTGGATCAAGGTTAAACATAAATGATAAATGAACTACTTACTTCCCTTTAAAAGTTTGCTTGATCATATTCTGTCTCCGTAATTGGAAAGCAAACTAGAAATTGTGTTGTCATACCACTGTGGCGATAAAATATAATTCCCGCATGGACAACTTTGAACGAATAAAACTGACGATATTTTAGGGCAATCTGGATAATTTTCGTTTTAAAAGCATTAACATAATATCTTTTACGCATGGTGGAGCGATGAGCTTGGTAAAACTTCGCAAAGTATCTCAAATTCGGGAAAATTCACCTTGGTTCACGTTGTTCGCCATACATTTCTATAGTAATTTGTATCACTCTGTGGTCCCCGGAAGTGATTTTCGCATATATAATTTGGCTTCACGTTTCACACCTAGAGAAGCTATATCCAGTCTACTATTAGATCAGTGATTTGGCCGCACGCCTTTAGTTATCGCCATATTGGATTATCATTATGTTAACTGAAACGTTACGTCATTTTACTAATTTTAACATTATGTTATTTTAACTAGGGTTAATGTTAACAGCTAAGAAGACGATAACATTATAGGCAGCTTCACATGTACACCAAAGAATACCAGATTGGTTACTGGCATTTCTTTAGCAAAGCATTTCTTTAGCAAAGCATTGCTACAACGAATTCCAAAATTCAATCTATTTTTTAAGCCAAAATGCCTTTTATGATCGTTTTCTACAATCTTTGACATAACCTTGCGACTGTTCAAGCTAATATTGCCAAGTTAATTAACATTAATGACGTTGAATATGTTGGAAAGAAACAGATAATTAAAATAGAACAGCTGGTGACTAAGGAAGACAACATTAACTTGAAACTCACTCTTGTGGCATATATGTTGGGCAGAGAAGTGCTCTAAAACAGTTCCGGCCGAGAAACAGGCTAATCTCTAGACCGCAGAGGGCATGCTTGACTCTGTGCATGTCGTTCAGCGAGTTGATGCCTACACTGTAATTGGACTGTTGAACAACTATTGGTATAGGGCACATTACCCATGGTACTCAAAGCTGGCTGAGGAATGAGGATACATGCTAAAACTGTAGGTTGTTCTAGAGGAACAGGCAGACCTCTAGATAACAGGGGAACAAGCAGACTCCCGTTCAGATCCGTCAGGCTATCGACATTGAGACCTAGTTGAACTTGGTGAACAACTATTGATATAGGGCAGATTACCCCGGGCCACAACTGATAACCTGACTGACCACATAGAGTATCTACAATAGGTCTGCTCATTCAGGTCTTCAGTGCGAACCTGAATGAGCAGTGATTGCGCTTGTCCATCTGACAGCACTTCCCTGCCAGGAATAAATTATTTATTGCATTTCGTCACACCAGTGGGTTACAAATATATGAGTAATAATGTGCCTAGCTATATACAGGAATGTCCATTTTACTAATTAGCAGTTCTTACAACATGCCATATTGCACATTGGTGTACATGATTATTGGGAGGTGGGTGGATTTTTTAAATTTTCACTTCTCTGCAAAGGTTTTGATCCCTTAAATTATCAGCCAAAAATTCTTGCGCGACCTTCAGTATAATTTCTAATTGGTTAATCCCAAGTTTGCATCAGTTGTTCACATGCTTAGTAACCAAAGTTCGATTTTTATCTAATATTTTATAACATTAACAGTACTAGAAAATGGTTCCCTTGTTCTACCGAGGTACTTGGACCTTGTATGGATTAATTTTTGTGATGCAGATGTGTTGGCATACTGAAAATAACCTGGGGGAAATAGAGAATTCTAGAACATATTATTCCATTTACCACAATTTGTAGCTTTGCTTAAATTGATTATTTGACAAAACAAACTTATCTAACCCTCCCTTCCTCCCCCAGTGTAATGATAGTAGTTTTCTCTTTTTTAGTAAATAGCACTGTTGAAGACCAAATACGTTCTGACATGGAATTTGCACATAAGCTAGAAGAAGAAATAAACGTCAGTTCAGATGAGGAACTTCCTCTAGGATTGCAGCTTAGTACAGCACCTGCCCACGAATCTCTCGGGCAAGCTCTTAAACAAAATTGTGTGAAATTTTCGTTTGGTACAGAGCGGTTGCACCAACAATCAAAAGTGTGGAAACAGGCGCTAAACGAAATGCAAGATAATGGAAAGTTAAATGAGACTTACCTGTAAGTTGAAGTTTGACGTAGATTCTACGAAATATTGGTTATTGAGCTAAGGAGTCACGTGAGATATGCACACGAAGCAAGCTAGATCACACTTTAAAGCAGAAGGGTCATGACATCACAACCTGGGAGGGAGATTGTGCAATACAATGTGTAGGTCATATCCCAACACTGGGAGGGAAGGTTGACTCCTTAGCTCAATAACCAATATTTCGTAGAATCTACGTCAAACTTCAACTTACAGGTAAGTCTCGTTTAACTTTCAATTCTACTTCATGATTGGTTATTTTCGCTAAGGAGTCACGTGAGACTTCAAAGCGTCATGACCCGTAGAGCAAAAATCACAACAGTGAAGCTCAATCAATGTGAATGATATATAGTGAAAATATTAAATCAGTAAACAGTACAAATAAACAGTACGGAGTTAGTTCAAGAGTTTTGACTCATGATGGCAGACAATAGGTCTTCGCCATAGTTCTTTGTCATATCTACAATAGTTTTGTTGTAGAACTTACTAAACGTGGTCTCATTAGTCCACCCTGCGGCAGCAAGGATTTTGTTGGTATCAATATGCTTCCTATGTGCTGCTGAAGTGGAAGCCGCCCTGGTGCTATGAGCACCATATATCTCTGTGTTTATTCCAGCTTTGTGCATAACAGTTTTAATCCACCTCGCAAGAGTGTCAGTTGAAACAGGATTGTGCGGTTTCCGGAAGCTCACAAACAATTGGGTATGTTTACCTCTCAATGTTGATGTTTTTTCCAAATAGGACTTCAAGTGTTGCACCGGGCACAAATTTTTGTTACCCGGATAAGCTGCTATCACCACTTTGTTCAGATGTTTTCCCGGCTGAGAGGTTTTCAGCAACACATCAATTTCAAAACTACACTGGTCTGATTTTAAGTTCATCTTATTGATGCATAATGCCTTGAGGGTCTGAAGCCGCTGACTTGTTGTAATTGCGAACAGCATAGACAGTTTGAGTGACAAAACCTTAAGTGAACTGTCTTCAAGTTTCCATTCTTCAAGAACTTTAAGCACGACAGAGATATCCCACGTATCTTGATATTTAGGAAGTGATGGTCTCAGTTCGAATACACCTTTAAGGAGTCGTGTTGCAAGTGGGTGAGAACCAAAACTGACATTTCCTGGTAGCAGAAGGATAGAGGATAACGCACTTCGTGCAGTATTAATTGCGCTGTAACCGACGCCGGATTCATACAGGGATGATAAAAAATTTATTCCATCTGATATAGTGGGATGAATTGGATCAATTTTCCTCTTGTTACAGTAAAGTTCCCATTTCTGGAGGTAAGATCTATATTGTTTGGCAGTCCCTTGTCTCCAAGATTGGACGATAATGTTGGAAGCACCTGCTGAAATGCCTTGTTCTTCAAGGGATTTCCAGACAAGTGGCAGATTATTAGCTCTAGATGCGGATACAGTGGATGTATTGCTTCCGGATTGCTCGGGAGGATCAGTGTCGTCTTTGTTTTCGGTAATAGTATTGGTTGAGCTATTAGTTGACTCATTAGTTTTGGCCACCATGTCTGAGTTGGCTATCTTGGGATTACCACAACAACAGTGCACTGTTCCTCCTGGACTTTCTGGAAAATTCTAGAAATGAGACAGAACGGTGGAAATATATAAGGTTGATAGCTCTTCCATGACATATGGAAAGCATTTACAGCTATAGGTCCTGGATCAGGATGGAAAGACAAATATGGTTCTATTTGGTAGTTTATTCTTGAAGCAAACAGATCTATATCGGGTGTTACCCCTAATCTAGATATTGCATCATAAAATATCTGTTTATTGAGTGACCACTCAGCACTAGTGTTGGTGATTCTAGACTGATGGTCAGCTTCAACATTTTCTACCACAGGAATGTGGACAGCTGTAAGCCAAATATGTCTTGCACGACACCAGAGCCACATAGATTTGCTAAGTGCATTACGTAAATCTGACTTACTGGTACCCATGTGATTAATATCAGATAGCGCAGTCATATTATCAATCATAACTTTTACATGTTTTCCTGCTAAAGAGTTTGCAAAGGTTTTCAGTGCCAAGAAGACAGCTAACAACTCTAGGTAGTTTATATGATGTTGTGCCTCATCTTTGGTCCAGTTTCCCCCTGTCCTAGTTTCACCCAGGGTACAACCCCAACCTGTAGAAGAGGCATCTGTGGTTAATACAATAGCTGGTAGCCCATGGCTCACAACATTGTAGCTGTCTGGGGCAGAGTTGACCCACCAGGTCAACTCCTCTCTAGCCTCATCATTTAATGTCATTAGAGAGTCAAAATTGCCTTTGTTGACCTTAAGGGCTTGCGATTTCACACCTTCGAGGTGTCGAAAAAAGAGTGGCCCTAGCATGACTCCTGGGAAAGTCGAAATTATATATCCCACGACTTGGGAGACTTCTCTGATGGTCGGCGAAGTGTTCTTTAATAGTTTAGAGCACATCTCAATGACCTTAGTTACTTTCTCAGGTGTCATATAGACTCTCATTAGAACTGAATCAAGTATAAATCCTAAAAATATTAGTCTCTGTGTTGGGATAAGCACAGATTTGTCAGGGTGAATAACAAACCCTAGTGTAAATAGCAGTCGGACAGTGTCTATAACATTTTCTAGACAGCTGACATAGTCATCCCCTTGTAGATATGAATCATCAATGACGAAATGTGTCCCAGTTTTCTCAAAACTGCATATACTGGTTTAAGAAGTTTTGTGAATTTCCGTGGGCAACTAGCAAGCCCGTTTGGGAAGCATGTAAATGCATATAGTGAACCTTCCCATGCAAATTTTAGATATTTTTGGTGTGGCTTGGCAATAGGGACCGAATAATACGCGTCCTTAAGATCCACTGACGCCATAAAACAATTAGGGGTCATAAGCCTGATAGCATCAATGAGTGTTTCCATTTTAAAATGGTGGTATTCTACATGCTGTTTAAGATCTTTCAGATTTAAAATCATTCGACTTGTGCCGTCCTTTTTGGGGCGTACAAAAATTGGAGATATGAATTCTCCAGGTTCATGTTGTACATGAATAATTACAGCTTTGTGAAGTAGTTTCACAATTTCAGCCCGTATGACAGCCTGTTCGGCTTCCGTACACTTGGATAGTGACCTTGGATAGTTTTGAAGCGGCATGGTGTCGAATTCTATACGTTGGCCGCTCACTATATCTAAAATCTCTCGATCGGAAGTAATTTTTTCCCACTCATGATAAAAATGAGCAAGACGACCACCACGAAAGTGGCTTATTTGCATGGTAAAATGCTCCTTCAACACCGGTAAAAACGTTAAAAATTTGTTTACCTTAACTTTAGATAGATGTGTATAAATTATATCCTTGTCGATGGCAGTCACTTCTTGTTGAACTTGTTGCCCCCTTCCCGCTTTTCTCTTTGAATTTGTCGTCCGATAATTTTGACGACCATCTCTTATTGACGATATCAGCCAGCTGAGTCGAGACCGGACTACTTGTTTTATCGTCAGCCGAATACTCCATAGCTAACGTTGTGAGGAATGCATCTTCCTCGTCGCCATCTTTAGTTTCAGCTGATTCGGTCTCTTGCTCTGAAGGATGGTCGTCGATCAGGGCATCAACATCACTCCCTTCTTGATCATTCGACCTCCTTTTCTTTCTGCTTAGAGTCAAAGACTCTGCTGACTCCACCGCCCGAGAATCTCGTTTGGCAGTAGCGGTTGGAGTTTGTTTTATTTTGCGGATTTCTTGACTCATATTTGACATATTGTTCACGAAAGTAGCCATATGAGCATCTATCGATCGAAGGACGTTTTTTATGGTCGGATCATCTTCGCTAGTTGATAAATCGTCCTCCTTGAGCAGTTCGTTTTCTATCTCGTCTTTTTCCGCCATTTGTTTTTGTTTCTATGTGTGTTCTTCGCAACCTTTCGCTTGCAAGTGATCTAGCTTGCTTCGCGCGCATATCTCACGTGACTCCTTAGCGAAAATAACCAATCATGAAGTAGAATACAGTTAAAAAACAGTTCAAACAACACAAATGAAGGTGGAGTTTATTGGAGAGCCAGCTGTTGACACCAGTGGCCCCACAAGAGAAATGTTCTCCATTGTTTTTAAACAGGTGTCTGAATCAGGTGTTACAAGAGGTGATGCATGACCAACAGGCATTGAACAACAGTCATTATAAGGTATTGGGTCAAAGTCTTCTGAAATGTGGCACCGGACTGCATTTCTTTTGCCCAATCCTTGCCAATTACATTGTAAGCAAAGAGTACAAGCCCATGTCTGAAGAAAATGTGAGATTAAAGATAAATTAGCATCATTGCTGGCAAGCAAATCAGAAGCTTCTTGGAACAAGGAAGTTTCTTCTTTTCATGAGTGGTTTGACATGGGAATAAACAATGTCTCCATACCGATTGAAAGAAAGGAAGACTTGGCCAGGAGCGTTGTCAAACATATAATGATTAGTTCAGTGGCTGAAGAAATATTCAGTTTTATGGATGGTCTATCACTTTTGGTGTTCTTGAGTTACCGAAGCAGTACCTGGAGAGTACTGTTAACAAGCTTACAAGTTGTAT
>CACRXK020006966.1:663-23925 GCA_902702795.2 Paramuricea clavata | reverse complement strand
TGTTCGTAAGACAAGAAATGAAATTCTTAAAATACAAAATTATAAAATAGTATAGACATTATTACTTAAATTTTCGAAGCAAGAAAATGTAAAATGCTAGTGTTATAGGACAACTTATATCTTAACAAGACTTAGAACAACGTATATCTTATTGCGTCAGGTAAATTTGTAGTTTTTATTTCGAATTGAAGAGACTATATGACCGGCAGCTCACGGTTGATCAAACATATATATATATATATATATATATATATATATATATATATATATATATATATATATATATATATATATATATATATATATATATATATATATATATATATATATATATATATATATATGTATATATATATGTATATATATATATATATATATGTATATATATATATATACCGGGTGGCCCAAAAAAAAGTACTCCTGTTTGATTCGTAATAACATCTAAACAAGTATAGCTTTTAAAGAGAAATAACTTGCATCAAATAGAGGAAGGACTAACTTAAACTTTGATATATTACAGTTGTATTTCACTTAAAAATTCACGGAGATATTAATCTTTAAATTCGGGAGGATATTTCTGGATGTGTCTGAAATATGCAAAAATCGGCGTATCAAATATTAATCAAGATTTGCCCGACTGAAACATGCACTATTACCAGTAAATAAATGACACTTGACAAATTGTTTATTATGAAACAAAGTATTATTATATCTACAAAATACAAGCAAGATTCATTCGTCCGAAATTCGCGTGTGTTCCTAGCACGAATACGTTTCCTTATTTCATGAGACCACTGCATCGCGAAGGATCGTCATTGGATCGTTTGTAGTTCTGAATTAGGGCATGCTGTCACAACGGAATTGTGAAGCTCTTCTAACTTCTGCAACGTTCTGAAATCTTGTTAAGAACACCCAAACTCTTTTGCCGTTTCTTAATCTTGGCAAGTTCATGGAGTAAACAGAGAATTATATGAAACACAATCAAACCATACAACTCCATAAGACATAACAATTAAGCAATTCCCCAGAGACATGCAACATTTTTGGAACAAAACGTAACAAAATAGTAGCGTTGATACGGTGATGTGTATTTGCAAAAAGCAATATTATTTCCTTCAATAAAGAATATTCATCCTGCTCTAACCGAGAAATAATCTACTCAGTCTGTTTGAACCCATTAAAAACATAAAAAAATTAGGCTATTTAAGAATACGAAAAATTTAAGCGCCTGCCTTCCATGGTCAGTCTTTCATGTACATTTAAGTTTGTAAAGACCTAATATTAAATACTTGCATAATTTCGAACGTTCATATTTCAGGAAACAATGAGCTAAGACTTACATGTAAGATGTCTAAATCTACGCCATATCCCTTACAAACCTTAACGATAATTCGCTGAAATACAAGTTAGCCTAATATGTCATTAAGCAAACAAACGCTGGAGTTAATATTTGATATGCCGATTTTCGCTAATTTTAGACACATTCCAAAATATGCTCCCCATTTTTAACATTAATATATCCGTGAATTTTTAAGTTAAATACAACTGTAATATATCAAAATCTAAGTTAGTCCTTCCTCTATTTAATGCAAGTTATTTCTCTTTAAAAACTTTACTTGTTTAGAAGTTATTACGAATCAAACAGGAGTACTTTTTTTTGGGCCACCCGGTAGTACAATACTATGGAAGTTTTTGTAGTTGAAGAACGCTGATCCTGCATTACGAGGGCATTCCATTGCGATATGCTTCCCATCTAATGCACCAATACAATGCGGAAAGTTCCATTCTCTTTCAAATTCATCAGCAATATTAGTCCATTGTTCTTCTGTACTTGGTGATTTAAGGTAATCCTGATTTAGTGCGGTCCACAAAGCGTTGCAAGTTTCTTTCACAATATTAGATACAGTAGAACGCCCAAGTCTGAAATAAAATGCGTGACTTTGTTGGGAGTCACCCGTGGCAAGATAGCGTACGGTAACTGCAAGACGCTCGGAAGGTGATATTGGTTTATTATTATTTAAAAAAAATTATTATTATTATTTAAAAATCTTTATACACGGTAACTTTTCAGCAATATATACGTACATATAATTTATATAAGTAAACATGCAATAATAAATTAAGAAAAATAAAATGCTGCTTTTCAAAAGGCCGTGTGATTACGCTAAAATTACAATAATATCAATACAATACAGGACAATATACATAATTACACGTCTAATACATTTAATACGCCATAGCCCACTATATTAAATCATTGAATCAAGTTAATTACTTTGTTTCTTTCTGAAATACTCTGTGAGTTCCAGATGTTGGCGGCGGCATAACTGAACGACTTTTTCATTGCATTAGTTTTTGGTTTAGCCAACCTCAGCATTAAGTTGTTACTTTTCAAATTATGGTTGTCATTGCAGGAAAACTGGTGTACGTGATTTGCAGTGCTTTTTCGCAATGAGTGGTCCAACAAGTGATAACAGATGGTCAAAACGGTCCGGTGACATACGTAAGAATCTGAAATTTATACGAAATAAGTATGGATTTTTTTACTACGTAAACAATAACTTAGAAAATCGAAAATTATTGTAAAAGATAAAAGTACGAACCTAAAGAAGTATTCTCTGTCGTGCAGACGAAGTTCTAGGACTAGTCTATGGTACGCACCAAGCTCTTCTCGCTTCTGAAAAATTTCTCTGACCCAGAAGCGGTGTTTTTCCTTTTTCCTTGTTGTCGCTTTATCGCAAGGAGTATAAACAAATTTAATTGAAGAAGAAACTCCCTGTTAAGCGCCGCCATTTTGTTTTTCGCGCCGTGAAGACCGCCTAAAGACTGCCAGCGACACTGTCGTTTTATGTTTCACTCAGTAGTTATCGGTCTTTCAAGATTACTTCAAGGACCCCGAAAGACAGGTAACGACAGCTAACGACCTTATGGAAACTAGGCTTTATTGAACGACGCCATGTTGTCTTTCTCAAGCAGACGCCTAAGGCCAGCCAAGGTTTCGCCAGAAAATGACGTCACTGAGTACTTTTATCCTTCACGCAAAAGGGTAAAAAACTTTCATTATACTGTGGCTGTGTCTGTTTAAATGTCTGTTTAATTAATTGTGTTTAATCGACTGTGACATTAGCAAAATATCTAAACAACAGATGAGTTGTTGAACTTGCGCGGGTTGTCCCTCCTGATATTTCGCAACCAAATGCTTTTAGGTGGATCACTTGGCAGTTATGATAAGTTCTGTCTGAGCATTTAGTCTTTCTCCAACCGTTCGCATATTTCCGAACCATACACTGCGGCATTTTTGTTAATTTTACAGTCGATTAAACAGTCATTTAAACACAATTAATTAAACAGTAAACACAACAACAGTATAATGAAAGTTTTTGAAGTTTCGCGCAAAGGATGAAAGCACTCAGTGACGTCATTTTTTGGTGAAACCGCTGGCCTTGGCTGGGCTTAGGCGTCTGCTTGAGAAAGACAACATGGCGTCGTTCAATAAGGGATTTTACAAACTTCGATGAGCAATTCCTCCTTACCTAAAAAGAATTGTCTTTTCAAACTTCGCAAGTAATTAACCTAACGTAAGTACAATCTCTTGTTTGCACCTCAATATATATTTTAGTGGAGTGTTCCTTTAGTGAAAATGAACGATAACGGGACGCAACAAACAGCCTAAATAGGTATGCATCATCAGCTGTAAACAATGATAGCGCAGGCATACCGAAGACATATGTGAACCGGTAGGCCGTATGCTGTGACCTCGAAAAGTGCCTAGAAAGAGATTTTCATTTCACCTATCTCGGAACTGAAATATTTTTACGGGAACTAACACTTTCGAACACGCTGAGTTTAAATCCGAAAAGTTCCCGCTCCGTAGACCTGCAGTTTTCTCACAAACTGCAATTTTATCTTCACTAATTTCACCACAACTTTTTTCATTGTTCAACCAACACGGATCGATGACGACAAACGATTATGTCACTCAAAAAGACCAATTTCTATCAACCAGTCTTCCTTTTAACAAAAGACCGGTTTTGCTCGAATCATTTTGAGTTATGTTATATTATGCGTGTTAGATGTGAACAACATATCTTGTCTACGACTTTGGGAAGGTACAGATAAAGCTTTCTGAAATCTCTCAATAAAATTACAAGGACGTTAATGCTAAGTCTTTTGGCTATGTCTCTGGGCTGAGAAATAATTCCTTACATGCAATCAAAATGTTTTATACAACGATGTAAAACGGTAATGTTATGTAATGGGTCAGCATTTAAATTTCCAACACAGTTTTTGAGACGTAATTCAAGAGGTAATTTATCATTTGAACTATTATATCAGTTGGTGTTATTCTGTGCGACTAACAAGTATTATTGGAAAGAGGGGTTTCATATACGTTGTAATCACCGAATAAACAGCTCATGCACACATTTCTCCACTTCGTCGTAGGTTTATAGAGAAGATTTTATACTTTGGTACTGATATTTGTCTTTGATGTGAACATTTATTCTTCTGTAGTTTAAGATTATTTAAGAGTGACTTTGTCGTAAGTCTTCTACCAGAAACCCATCGACAATATTTCATTTTAGTGTTGTCTTTGCCGTTCCGTTGGCTTCGCGTTACTTTTGTTTTAAATACTTGATCGCGTTAAAAGAGTTATTTCTCAGCCAAGAGACATAGCCAAAATTAACGTCCTTGTGATTTTATTGAGATAGAGCCAGGCTGAGGATTTCAGAAAGCATAAAGTCACTCTTAAATAATCTTAAACTACAGAAGAATAAATGTTCACATCAAAGATCTGTACCTTCCCAAAGTTGTAGACAAGATATGTTGTTTACGTCCAACACGCATAATATAACATAACTCAAAATGATTCGAGCAAAACCGGTCTTTTTTTGTTAAAAGGTAGACTGGTTAATAGAAATTGGTCTTTTTGAGTGACATAATCGTTTGTCGTAATCGATCCGTGTCGTTGAACAATGAAAAAAGTTGCCTTGAAATTAGTGAAGATAAAATTGCAGTTTGTGAGAAAACTGCAGGTCTACGGAGCGGGAACTTTTCGGATTTGAACTCAGCGTGTTCGAAAGTGTTAGTTCCGGTAAAAATATTTCAGTTCCAAGATGGGTGAAATGAAAGTGAACGATATCGGGACGCAGCAAACGGCCTACGGGCTTTAAGTCTTTTTCCAATTTAAAAAAAGATAAATGCCATATTTCCACCTGCGTTCAACTTCTACTTTATGTGGTGGAGCCGCCATGTCTGTTTTGTTTCAAGTAATGGCTGTGGCCGTTACTTGACAACTGCTTAATTTTAAGCTGATTGGTCGAATTAGATGTTTAATCTGTTCGAAATTAACCACAGTGAAATCAACCAATTACAGTTGAGCAACAGTTTTATGTATATTATGTACAGTCGTTTCCATTCTAAATCAAGTTATTTGGGCAAGTATAGTTACAATTTCTAAATTTCCAATTTCCATATTTTGGATAAAATACTATCCAAGCAACATATGAAATACATTGAATGTAAACGTGAGCGGGAATATTGTTAAACATTTACCTATTTTTCAAATACACGTATCGGTATTTGTTTACACATGAACGAAAGTGATAAAAGGGTGTTCCAAAACAAGATCAGAATTGCATATATTTTTTGAATCAATTTAAACCTTTTCCATTCTCCTTGCTTTTTCCCTCGTGTGTTTTCTGCACTGACTGCCTTGAAGTAACAGTATGCACATTACTCATCACACATGTTTCTATACTGACTGCTTTGATATAATAGGGAGCCCGTCTAACGTATGTCCTATTTAATGTACCAATTCAGTACATTAAGGCCGTTTTCCACTAGGCGGAAGTTTCCGCGCGGAGAGGAATTTTTCTTTGTCTTGTGATTTCTCGGGTGGAACTAATTAGAAAAGACAAAGAGGAACTCCGCTCCGCGTGCAAAATTCCGCCTAGTGGAAAACGGCCTTAATGTACTGAATTGGTACATTAAATAGGACATACGTTAGACGGGCTCCCTGTGTTGAAAACACTTAATTCTGTCTGCGTAATTCTGTCTGAGCATAGTTTTGTCTATTTTTTGTAAATTACTTTCAAGTTCTTTGTAAGTTTGCATGGCGATAAAACATATAATAGTTTTGTTTGTGGAAACACCACGCAAATTTATTACTGCAAAGCTTTCGATCCGTAAGCCCGGATCTTCATCAGTGCTAATAATATGTGACTTGTTCAATTCACACGCCCTTTTTATATACAAAATCTATATATTACGACACTTTTGTATATAAAAGGGCGTGTGGATTGAACAAGTCACAAATTATTAGCACTGACGAAGATCCGGGCTTACGGATGGAAAGCTTTGCAGTAATAAATTTACGTGGTGTTTCCACAAAGAAAACTATTATAAATTACTTTCAGTTACAGTGGCACGTTGCAGACGGAGAAACAACCTAGCATTGCGATTATTCTCTGCAGACCTGACGACGTATTATTTGTTGGTGTGATGCCATAATTACGTGATATCAACAAATTATTTATAGGTCAGCTTATCGTGACCACAAATCTTATGATTTGTCAAACAAAAAGTTTTGATTGATCGATTCAGCAAGAGAATATTTTTAAAACCTGCAGCAGTATTAAAATGTGATTAGTAAATAAATTCCATTTACGTTAGAAGATCATCAACCGCATGGAGATAAAACAATATATATTGGTTTGTGGAAAACACCACGCATATTTATTATTACAAAGCTTTCGATCCGTCAGCCCAGATCTTCATCCGCGCGGATCTTCCTCCGCGCTTAGCTAGAACACTTTAAGAGAGTTTAAAATGTTCAACTTTTTTATTTTACAATATAATAAGAACTTACCAGACTTCTTCTGTGGCGTCCTTTCTTCTTTTCATTTGTTCTTTAGTTAGTTCTCTCTCTTTGTAATCAAAACGCCAATTAAATGTGCCGCGAATAAAGGAGCCCATTGGCTTATATTGAAACGTATCATGATCAATGAAGTCTATGATAGGGCAAGTAACAACGTGCTCATCTCTTGAAATTGGTGCTAACAATGGAGGCAACCAACCCTGGTTCACTTCACAGTGCGAGTCTAAAACAATAACAACGTCACCATGTGCATTGGAAGCTCCAAGCATTCTCGCTCGTATTAGACCAAGTCTTTCCTTCGATCTCATCAAACGCACTTTATGAAGTTTGGCAATATATGTCTGTAATTCTTGATTTAAATAATCTAGTTACAATAAGGTAGAAGTATTAAATCAAAATTACAATAAAAGGCAAAATTCATGTGGACAACTTAATCCACTTTTGCAAAAATTCTAACAAACTTGATTTCATGCGCATATCCCGTCACTCCCCATCTTCATTGTTGCACATCCACAATACATCATCTTATTTTATTCTTATTTGATAAAAAAATCCATTTAACATTGACTTGGGGGGCTATTAGTAAAATACGGAGAACGGAGCACGGACACACGGAGCACGGAGCACACGGAGCACGGGGCACATGAAGTACGGAGCAGTAGAATCAACGGCCTTCGAGGCCGACTCACGGATGAGATCAAATTAATTAAAGGGGGATATGATTTACAGCAGTTTTTTACAAATGGGAACCGTGCAAGGGCAAGGACATTATTTGGTAAAACACGACATAATATAAAATGTTCCCGAAGATCTTACAGGTTTAAACAGTTTAATTTTAACGACATCCTCGATTTTAACAATAAGGGACCGGTCATTAATTATGGAAGGGGGGAGGGGAGGAAAAAAATAAGGGGGGCATATGTAGAAATGACTAGAAGGGGGGCTATTAAATTTTTTCAAGAAAATGACAGGGGGTGTTGCAATTAAACTTGAAGGAATTTGCTTAATAACCTGGTATCCATTTGGTTGTAAATGTTGCAACTAAATCATGGTCACGGATGTGAAATAGTCTGGATTCATCTTGTCTTGTGTGTGCTGTATGCAAATCAGTCTTTACGGATTGCAGACTAGTTAAATTGACAATGTATTATTACATCAGCTCTTGATGTGGTTAAATACATTTAAATTAAGCAAGGTTAACGGCGTTTGTATTATGCAGGCCACATCCGCTGCGAGGAATCTGTGACGTCATATCGATCAAAGGGGGTTGTTTCATGCCTTGTGATCAGTGCTTCGGTCTGGGTATTCATTCTACCATTGTATGCTTTGCCTAGCTGCAGCAAGTTTTGCGCTTCGATACCTTTTCCCGACCCACCCACCCATGTTCATTCTAAAAGATTTTATCTGGTAGCTAGTATATGTCATTTTTATATAATTTTTAATCTCACATAAAATAGGATGTATAGACCACTATACACTGTCGCAGGTATGCCTTGGCAGAATTGTCATTGCTATCTCCTTTTGCTGCTAATTTTACTGATTGTTGCTCTCATTGTTGCCGCGCAGCTGCTATGGCAATACTTCGTACCATCAAGTCTAGTTGCAGCCTTAAACATGGTTACGATCGCCCAGACCAAATGGAAACCTGATTTTAGTGTTATATATAAAAATACTCCTCTTTTAATTACAATTTTCTGCTAATAAATATATATTTTTGGTCGACGTTAATATCTTGCCAGTTCCATATTCTTATTTAATAATTAATACTATAACGCCTGGGTATCCCCATTTGACGAGTAAAAATGAAAATGGGGGGGGGTCAAAGAAAAATATTCTAATATGCAGGGGGGGCCATCATTAAATTTCTGCCATTTAGGGGGGGGGCTTTCAATTTTAAAAATTTAGAAAAGAAAAAATTCCCCTCCCCCTTCCATAAATAATGACCGGTCCCTAACCAATATCAACAGTCTTGAAAAAACAATCTGAATAGATTATTATAAAACTACACACTATCAAAGCAAATCTATATAAAAGTACAATAACCGTAGCTGTCAGGTGTGTATAGTGTTCAACAGAATAACTATAAGTATAAAGCTGTACCTAATACAGTCAGTATCAGTACATCCAATGACTGTGGCTTTCCAATATGTACAGTGTTAAACACACTGACAATTTAAACATGATAACTATAATAAGTATAAAGCTGTCCCCAATGTAATATATCAAATGACCGTAGCTGTCCGATCTACAGTGTTGAACAGAACAATTTAAACATGATAGCTATAAGTATAAAGCTGTAACCAATACAGTACATGCTGCATCAACGACCGTAGCTGTACGATGTACAGTGTACAGTGTTGAACAGAAAAATTTAAACAGAACAACTATAAAACAGCACCCTTATTGATACAACGGTACAGGTAGCTGTCCAATGGCAGTACAGTGTAAGTAAATCCAGGTGGTAATGCTGCCTCAGTGTCCAATGTTCTTTTTCTTTTTAGACCATTTATAATTGTTACCAAACTGTGAATAAACATAAATATCTACATTGAAAAGGGAATGGCTGCAAAAATTTCAATATCAGTCCCCCACACACCACTGTTCCTCATGTTGCTTGTGGCTAAATAATGATCTACTGAACTATTCATATATGGTCTAAGGACATGTTCTATACTGTTCATGTGATCCACTATTTTTTGTCTTAAAATCATGTGGTATGTTTGTCTACCGGTTAAAATATATGACAGTGCTCTAAATAAACAATTGCCATCCCCTGTAATCCGACAGAGTTTCGTTGGATTAACTAGTGGTTTTGATGTTGTTTCATTGCGTCTAAATATAAGTGGGACATTCATCAAAGAGCATAAGGACAGCTGAAATTCTCCTGATAGAGGATAAAAATGAAGCGATCTATCGATACACTGCTGAAACTCGTCCGTGCCAGCTGATACTAGGCTACAGTGCAAGCGCAGTCATGTGAAATATACAACGGCAAGTCGGCAACGTGACTTTAATACAAAGATTTTGTGTCGTGTTGCTTCGAATAAGACAAATATGTCCTTTGTATTCCGTGACAGCTAAAACATGAATTATTTAATTTAAATAACATGATTAAATTTGGTAAACAAAAAACTCTTTCAATCGACAGAAACTATGGAAACAGTGTTCAAACAAACACAGCTGACAGAGGCGCTCGAAAGGCACCAGAAAATGTGAACACTTGTATATATATTGAACAAAATAGTGTTAATATTTCAGCTAAAAGGTAGATCAGTGTGTTAACAGCAGATCTGTTGGGTGAAGTAGAAAAACAGATGACAATTAAGTCAACTAACACTCACCTTTTAATTTAGCACACGCTTGTCAAAAAGTCAAAAGTTGAAAAGAACGTGAAGCGTGCTCCAGCCCAATTTCCGGTTCCAAAAGACCCGTTCGCAGGCAAACACTGCGCGCAAAGCAGGCTGGTCATTTCCCATTGTTTAACTGCCCCCACTCAAGTAAACCACAAAGACTCACAGATGTTGCTTCGCAACATCCGTGAGTCAAAAATATTGAAAATGTAATATTCAAATTCAATTTTCTCCCGAAAAAGTTTACGGTACTTACTGATTTTCAAACGAGTTGTGCTCCTGCGGATTTTAACCAATTTTTCTCAAATTTTCACAGGACATAGCTAGCTAAAGACGTCAGTTTCAAAATTGTGTTCGGCTTTTTTTTAATTTTGGATATTTTAAAAATAAAGAGCAATTCACTCAAACAATTCAGAAATATATTGCAGTCGTCAAAGAAATCGCCATATCAGCGGAATGACGAAATAAACAAAAATTTCCGAACACAATTTTTTAGAACAACTATTTTACTGTATAAAAATGATATTTTCATAAATATAACTTAAAACCAGCAGGAGCATAACTCAAAAGCGTAAAGGTACCGCGATTTAAGATTTTCCACAATAATTCTTACATTATTCTAGTGTTTGTTAATTTTACAACATTACCATATTTTGTAATGGAGAACATTTGGTGAAAATTTGATGAAAATCGGACTGATATTGAGCGCGTAGTAGCGATTTTCCGCAAAACGCCAAAAATGGTGTCCTGTAACCTTAATCGCCGTACATGTGTTTTGTGGGCTGTTCTTGATCTCTTGTCTCTCTCCAAGTTTTCTGCCATTGTAAATGCTTGAAATTCACCAAAATATCATATACTTAACTGTCTTCGGTTGCCAGAACAAATACTGGACTTCTCGCTTTGAATTTCAACTCTATTTTCGCTCGTAATGTAATAAAAGTTTCGACTTTCCAATCCGGCTTGAAGGACCATTTAATCTAATTATTTCTCAACTCACATAGAGTTGAAATTAGGCTCTGCTGGAAAGTATCTCTGGGCGTCTTTTATCCACAAAATTTCTGCTTCGGACAATTCGATTTCGTCTAGCTCCAAGGTTGATGGTCGGTGTTCTTTCATTTTCCGCACAATTTTTACGAAGCGAACCACGTAGCAGGTGACACGAACGAGTTTCTCATAATCGCTGTAATTCTGACAATCGATTAACTCGCCAATAGTTGACTTCTCATCCTGAACCAAGGTTGTAGACACAGATTGTACTTCTTCAAATTCGAGTAATTGATCTACGAAATTATCCCCTTGAAACTTGAAATTCTTCGGCGCCAGCCAGATTCGTCACCTTGCAGGAAGTCCGGACCACACCACCAACTACGCATTTCTTTCAATTCCGATCCAAGTGAACCACGAGAAAGAACATCCGCGGGATTCTGGTCGGTTGGCACATGACGCCACGATTTCGAATCCATTAACTTCCTAAATTCTACAACACGATTTTGAATAAACAGTTTACACTCTTTTCCAGTCCCAATCCACCACAGGGCAATCTCTGAATCCAACCAACAGACAGCGCGATCAATCTTGTATTTTCCTTCCAGTTCACGTCGAATATGTGACATTTTAAATCTTGCAAGCACCAGCCCAGATAACAGTTCTAGTCTCGGAATTGTTTCTCCGCTTATGGGAGCTACTTTTGACTTGGATGCAACGAGTTGACACGAAACAAGCGTTCCTGTTCTGATACGAACATACACTACTCCTCTGTACGCTTTCTCCGAAGCGTCACCGAATCCGTGTAATTCTACTGATCTGATTTCCTTTCGATCAATCTGAGGGCTATAGCATCTATTCAAATCGACCGTCGAGGTTTCTTTCATATTTGTCAACCCGGATTTCCATGATTTCGCTGTCTCATCTTCGAGAACATGATCCCAGGTAATGTTCTTGTCGCGAATGAATTTAGCGAAGTTCTTAATGAAGTTCTTAGCGAATGAATTTAACATAATTCGTTTTGTAACTGATTCTTCTGTCAGATAAATAGTCAGTCCGTCAAAACTGAATACCAACTTGTCGCTCTTTGTATTGCAGGTTATGCCGAGAACCTTTGGGAACTCTTCCTCAGGATTCACTTGTGGTAAACCTGTCTTCGAGTAGCTCTGATCTTCTTCCCAATCCTCGCATGTCTTGGTCGTATCAGACCCTTCAATGCTGGCAATCTTCTTTCCCAATACGTCGCTGTTCGTTTGCCATTTGCGCATATTAAAACCTCCATCTTTAAATCTTTTCTTCAACTTATCATACATTCACACAATGAATAACCCTCGGATACACTTGAGACTGATGATGCGACATGATCGACATACAACGATTTGAGCACTTCTTCAACGAAATCAGGAACTATATCCTTGTAGGAATTTATGTGGTGACTGATTGTTCCGTTTAACAGAAAAGGGCTCGAGTTAACCCCAAAGACAATTTTGTGAATCTCTGATAACAATTTCTGGATTGTCCTTTTTATGTCGTCTATGGACAATATTATGAAAGTTGTAGATATAATATCAAAGCCAATATTAAAATGCCAAAACTCGCAATATAAATATGAAACGTTCCAAATAATATCAAGTCGTCAAACGTTATACCAAAGTCATGGACAATTTATATCAAAACATCTGTAGCAAATATATAGACGCACGCATTAAATATTAAAATCCGTAATCAAAATATCAAATTTCACGCACACAAAAAATATCAAATTTCACGCACACAAAAAATATCAAATTTTTACGCACACAAAAAATATCAAATTTTTACGCACACAAAAAATATCAAATTTTTACGCACACAAAAAATATCAAATTTTTACGCACACAAAAAATATCAAATTTTTACGTACACAAAAAATATCAAATTCTTACGCACACAAAAAATATCAAATTCTTACGCACACAAAAAATATCAAATTCTTACGGACACAAAAAATATCAAATCTTGTAGATAAAAAGCGAACCACGACGGCAGAGGGCGGACGACGGAGCATTTCTTTACTACCCCAACCAATTATAATACCCTAAATTAAAGTATATCAGCCTTAGAACTGTAAAATGAATATGTTTTCACCCGCTCGAATGGCTTTAGCATTCAATTCGTATGTAAACTGAGTCCGATTTCCGATATTTCATCTATATATTTTTTATTCAAACATGTTTCGTATTATATTTGCGAATGTTATACTCTGAGTGTATATCCGCACCGGGCGAGCTTGAAAAATATGCCCAGCCACGGTGGGATAGGCATATTTTTCAAGCTCGCCCGGTGTGGATATACACTCAGAGTAACACTCACAAATATCATATTCACCTGAGTACACAACACCAACACAGAAAAATCATATTACTAGCTAGATTACATTGGTATCGAAGGAACTAGATTCTGTTCCGAAATATCACTTACTCGAACCGTCCTGACCGCGTAGCTCAGTTGGAAGAGCATTGGGCTAGTATTCCAAGGGTCGTAGGTTCGAATCCCACCGTGGCTGGGCATATTTTTCAAGCTCGCCCGGTGTGGATATACACTCAGAGTAATATTCACAAATATCATATTCACCTGAGTACACAACACCAACACAGAAAAATCATGTTTCGTATTATCAAACAACGAAGAGAAGTGAAATTCCCGCTCGTATCTGCAGGTATGCTTGACCAAGGAGATTCCGACAACATAACAAATTTCCAATTTACCGGCGGGTCGCGACAATAGGGGGCCCATGCCCCCTGCCCTTCCCCTCGGGCACGGCGCCACTGAGTATACCAATTATTTATATTACACCAATAAATAGTTCTTAAACATATTGTCCAGCTATAGCCTTAATTTAATTAATGTCACTTTAATTAATGTAATATTCTTGCCGATCGGGTCCCCCAAAATATTCAACTTAGAAAAAATATCGGACAAGAGCAGACGTACCGAAAAAATATCGAGCAATTGTTCAAAGGCTCTGAACGACAGAAAAAATCGAGCAGCATTCGGAGGTTAATTAAAACAATTATCGTGCCCAATGAAAATCGATCCCTGCACCAAATGGTCGGCCTTAATAAATAAGATTTATAAAATCCATATATAGAATAGTCGTCGCATAAAAATATAGGTCATTGTTAAATGTGGGCCTCTTAGGTATATATAAGTAAAAATTTATATAATTCCTTGCACGAATTTTTCTACTTCAACTTGTAATTCTCCCTATTGGTGCACGTATTTTTTCTATCTGTTTCCCCCGCGCGATTTTTATTTTTGCTTTTATGACCCCCCCCCCGCTCTTACAATGCTGTTTCCAAACGTTTCCCAAGAAAGACGGCGAATAGCCTATCATACATACGAATTGAATGCTAAAGCCATTCGAGCGGGTGAAAAAATATTCATTTTACAGATCTAAGGCTGATATACTTTAATTTAGGGTATTATGATTGGTTGCGGTAGTAATGTGTTTATAAAATGCTCCGTCGTCCGCCCTCTGCCGTCCGCGTCCGCTTTTTATCTACAAGTTTGATATTTTTTGTGTGCGTGAAAATTTGATATTTTTGTGTGTGTGAAAATTTGATATTTTTTGTGTGCGTAAAAATTTGATATTTTTGTGTTCGAAAAAAATTGATATTTTTTGTGTGCGTAAGAATTTGATATTTTTTGTGTGCGTAAAAATTTGATATTTTTTGTGTTCGTAAAAAATTGATATTTTTTGTGTGCGTAAAAATGTGATATTTTTTGCGTGCGTAAAAATTTGATATTTTTGTGTGCGTGAAAATTTGATATTTTGATTACGGATTTAATATTTAATGCGTGCGTTTATATATTTGTTACAGATGTTTTGATATAAATTGTCCATGACTTTGGTATAACGTTTGACGACTTGATATTATTTGGAACGTTTCATATTTATATTGCAAGTTTTGGCATTTTAATATTGGCTTGGATATTATATCTACAACTTTCATAACATTGTCCGTAACGGAACGCCATACGACCCACGACTTTTTATCCACGACATTCTACCCACGACCCACGACTGTTAGCTAGTCCCGATTCTTGCCACAACCTTGTCATTTTATGTGCCAATCAATTTATACTTTTACCATTCCTCCAGGTATACACCTGGGCATTTGAACTTTTTGAAATGTTGTGGTCAAATTTCTCACTCCCAGCACAAAAATGCTATTCAAATTATGCCAGACCTCATGCAATTTGGTGTATTAAATGGTCAAATGCCCCATGTTTTGTGACATAGCATCAAATTATCTACCCTAACAGCAGTTCAAAAGGTCAAATTTCTCACTCTGGGGATAAAGCAAAGTCTCAAATGCCTGGGGGGGGGGGTATGTTAACAGTATAAATTGATTGGCACATTAGCTGAACAGCACAATATTGTTGATGAGCGAAAGCTCTTTTGTTACCCATTCTGAAACAGAAATGAATCAGGGATTCGATACACCCTAAGATTGAAAATTATAGATGTATATTACATACATACTGTGGGTATTGCAACATCATAGTGAAGGTGTGTCTCATATAGTGACCACCCACAGATCGTATTTTAGAAGATAACCCCAATATAATCATATTTACAGGAATGGCTAATAGTAGAAAACTGTATCTACTATAAAAATAAAAGAACAAATGCGAAAGGGGCTGACTCGTCCCCAGTCGTCTTCAAAGGCCTTAAAAGCCGAATTAACTCATAGGATTAACTTGAGATATCGCGAGACACACGCAAATGCAGTAAAAATCACGCGTGGAGAGTGGGCGCGCGAGGGACGACGGGAAGGGAGAAACGAAGGAGACGACTGGCAGATCCTGGATTCAAGATGGCCACTAAAACAATGGCGGATTTTGAAGAAAATCATGATCTCCAAAATAGGCCATTTCATCGTGCGTATTTAGACGGAAAACTACCATGTCCTCACAGATCGTGTAAAAGTAACTCTGTGAAAGTATTCTTCGAGGAGAAAGGAATCGCGCAACATTTCAGAACCAAACATAGTGGGATTGTATTTGACGAAGAGAAACAACTTCGAGATGCACGCCGTATATTTAGATTTTCTCACGGAGAAGAAACGAAACAGCATTTGGAAATCCTTTCCAAACAACGCCAGTTTCAGGTAGGTGACTTAATAATATGTATTGTTCTTTCAAGCATTGTGTTTGGCAAATGAATAATTCATGAGCTATATGCAAAAATTTACATATGTTTCGTCAGGTTGCTACTCTTGAAATCAAATCTACGTGTATATTCACAGTATTTTCCATCTCTCATTTATTTTAGAGCAACGACTACGAACGCTTTAGCATATCAACGCGGTATGAAGCCTGCCTTGCCATTGATTTAGTGGCGAAATGTCCACAAGAATGTGCCAAGCTTGTAGGGATGTTATTAATGCATTATGGTCAACTGAGATCGTATAGCGAAGGAGCGAAGCCAGAAATACTGGAAGTGAGCAAGCCAGGGGTGTTTGTAAAGTTTAACACATGGTATTCCAAACGAAATGTTGGAGAAAACCTCATTACGACAGTGGTGGCAGAGGCAATTTTCGTTAAAAGGATAAGATCAGTGTCTATGTTTTTAATACATGTAGTTTTACTGTATTATTAGAATGTTAGGGTTTGTTTGTCAAACAAACAAACAGGTTCAATTCCTACCAAAGGACCTTGTGCAGGGTGTTAGCCAGAAGTAAAAAAAAATCCGCGTTTACCTGAAATTGGGAAAGTTATTTTAGCCTGAAGCCGGGCATTTCTTTGTGGGTCTGGGGGCATGGGGTTGCCCTCTCGATTTTTAAAATTTTTGTGCCTTTGAAATGGCATTTCCCACATTTTGGGAGTAATTTTGAGCAAATGTAGTTATAAACATGTTTTTAATGGCGTATTAACAACATTGAATTTATATAACAATTTTTTGGTTGACCCAAATTGGGAAATTGCGACCTCAAGGTAATTGGGAAAACGGCGTTTAACGCGGAATTTTTTACTGTAGCTAACACCCTGCTTGTGCTGCATTTTTCGCAGTCGTTCCTGGTAAGGTCTTAAAATGTACATAATCACTTGGATTACAAACCCTAACATTATAATAATTCCACCAAGTGAAGTGCAAGAAACCACATCATTCAAGTTTTACTGTATGCCACGAATAGTCAAAATGTCTTTCTCATTATGTGCATACCTTTCTCAATACTCAAATTCTACACTTAATCTGTCTATGTTTTTAATGCAACATTGATTTAGTCTATTACATTCATTCCTAAGTTATAGATCTATTTTGATTTTTGTAGGATCTATCATTATATGCAGGTCAAGAAAGCTCAGTGTCAACACATATATGTAATAATATACAAACTGAATTTTAGCTGACAGGAAACAAGATTCTGGACACTCTGAGACAAGTGTTTAAGCATGAAAAGTTCAGAGGAAAACAGCAAGAAGCGATTGAAAGTGTCATAAATGGACATTACACTTTGCTTATAATGCCAACAGGTTGTGGTAAGACAGCGTGTTATGCTGTTCCTGCTGTAATGGAGAACAAAGTTGCTGTCGTTGTATTTCCATTATTGGCATTATTGCTCGATCAAGCAGAAAGGTTGAGAAGAAAAGGTATGAATGTTTGCTACCTGATGACTGATATGGAAGAAGAAGAAAGAGAAATTGTAATCCACAAACTGGACTGTAATCCGCCAGAGTACAACTTCTTTTTTGTCACACCTGAAACTGTGTTAACACCTGCTGTGTTAACATTATTACAAAATCTTTCATCCAGGAATTTGTTAGGTTTGGTTGTGATTGATGAAGCCCATTGTATTGACACTTGGGGGTTTCACTTTAGACCCAGTTATGCAGAGGTGTGGAAACTATGCCACTTGGGATCTCCAATTTTGGCAATGACAGGGACAGCAACAACTCGCACACAGAGTGTCATATTAAACAGCTTGTACAGCTGTCAGAGAAAACCATGGTGATTAAACAAACACCTAACCGTGAAAATTTGATCTACCACATAATGGAAAAGAAGTCCAATTGTTTTGATGCAATCGTTTCCCTTATCAAACAAAAATTTTCAGACCAATGTGGTATTGTTTACTGCAATCAGCGAAAAGACACAGCTGATGTTGTGTACCATTTAAGAAGAGCTGGTATAAATGCTGTGTTTTTCCATGCTGGTATGGATATACATTCAAAACAGGCAAGTGTTGACAGTTGGAAATCTGGAGAGGCCCATGTCATTTGTGCAACAGTGGCATTTGGCATGGGAATTGATAAATCAAATGTTACATTTGTTATTCATCATAGCATGCCAAAGGACTTAGAGAGTTATGTGCAGGAGTCTGGCAGAGCTGGAAGAGATGGAAATTCTGCACATTGTTACATCTTGTTCCGATTTGAAGACAGAACAAAACATTTGCGGAATATCTGTTGTCTACCAGAGAGTGATCGCAAGCATGTTGCTCTTGATGGATTAAACAATATTGTCAAATATTGCATAACCCCTGTTTGTCTAAAACAACAAATAGTTACATACTTTGATAATGAAGCGAGCAGCAGTAGCATTTATAACAAACATTGTGATGTTTGCATATTGAACAAGAATGTAGAACCTGTTGAGTGCAGTGAAGTTGCCAAAGGGTAGTTAACTGCCTAGAGGAAATGCAAACAATCCAACAAAAGATCACAACTAATCTATTGGGTTTAACCTACCGTGGCTCGAAGTCCAGTGTGATAACAACTAAAGGATTTCACAATGTTTGTCATTATGGCAAAGGCAAGCTTCACGATAGTGAGCTCCAGAAACTGATACAGTGTATGATACTTGAACAAATTTTACATGAACAGTTACCAAATGCAAATGAAAACCGTTCAACACCATATATATGCAAAGGACCAAAAGTGTCAAATCTACACAATAACAGTTTCAGGTTTGAGTACTATAAGTAATTCCTGAAAAAGTAGACAGATTTAGATCGAGGACGCGGACGTCAAAGACGACGTGAAAATGGCGTCAAAATGACGTGGCATATCCATACATGGGCACAACACGCCATTTTCACGTCGTCTTTGACGTCCGCGTCCTCGATCTAAATCTGTCTAGTATATGCCTCATCACCCTCGTGGCCTGCAAATGCAAGAAACTTACAAAAATATACCAAGAACTTTGAAATTTTGCTTGAACAGGAACAAGTTAAGGAGGTGCTTGTGCCATCAAAGTTCTTTCTACAGTATATTTCTTAGGTGATTTGATCGTACAAACCCTCAAGCATAAAGTATGTAGCCTGCTATTTCATGCTATATAACAGTACATATATATTTCTATTAAAACTAAAATTGTTAGATAATGTTAGCTATTTTAAACTTTGGCAACAGTTTCATGATACATCTAATTAAAAAAAGGTTGTCCTCTGCAAACCTAACCTGCGATCAGGCCCATAAATAAATAAATAGGCCTGATACAAACCTTAACAAAAGTCCATGTTTTTACAACCGTATTTCGGTTGTAAATCTGATTGGTCTATGAGACAAAAGATTTTTTAATCTGTCATTTGATTAGTTGGTACTGATACATTATACTATTGTCGTTGATATATTTATAGTGATCACAACTATAATTAGAAAGTTGTTGTCGTTGTGTGAAATTTAAATTTCTCCTGTGACATTTTGATTGGATACTAAATATAAACTTTGCTGTGAGTGGAAAGTGATCGGATTAAGGTTGTGTCAGGCTATTATTTGTAAAATAGAGCCTGATCTCAGGTTACTGCAAACCTTAAACTCGAACCTTAAAATCTAAGCATGCAGAGCATAATGGAGCACAAGTTTCAATCTTATAATAGTTGAATATTACAGCTATTGGTGAGGAGATATTTATCATGTCTCTGAGAAATGGAACCCATATATGTTTTCTAAACTGATTGAATCACTGATTGAATCACAATCATGATATGCTTTGCATGCTTGGAGTCGAAGGTTTAATTTTAATTAGGTTTACAAAGGACAACCTTTATTGAATAAGCTGTACACACAGTCTAATAATTATGGTACATCACAGTCACTAAGAGTTTCTTCCACATCTTCATCACATGCCTGGTTTGATTTAGAAATCACATGAAAATTAGTGTTAAACATTTTTTTTCCAAAGTTCAATTTTACTTTTTCTTTCCCCTTATCATACACATCAAACAACCTGCCTGGCAATTTGCCTTTCTCTTCGCCTGTGCCCAATATGACTGGCACTGTGCTACAGTCTTTGTTAGGTTGAAAAAGCTTCTTGTGCAGACAAAACCACATCACTTTAAGTTGATCAGGAAATGGATCTTCTTCTGTATGATTGGTAGTGGGGTGGATATTGAATGCCTCATGGCCTGCAAAAGCATGTCTAACTCTTCCAACAGTTTGCAGGTTTGAACAAATAAGTTTGAGTGTGTTAACATTTGAATGACCTTTAAAACAATTTTTAAATTGATTTAATCCAATAACTGGCAGTAACTCTTCCACTGATGAGTAGAATCATTTGGTGTTGAACCTGACTCGTACCCAGTCCCTCAAATGAGGATTGGACAAAATAATGGTGCATGATGGGAATGGTCAAGGGTAAAATTTGAGGGACTGGCAGAACGCGTTCGAAAAGTTGTCAATATGAGTCGAAAACTTGCATGACGTAAAATATTCATCAAAATGGTATCGAATTACACGCAAACAGCATGGCGGAGTCTAGCGAGGCTATGCAAATTGACGAAGAGTATTTTGAGGCAGTTTTATGTTGTGTACACGATGTTTCGGTTGTTGAAGAAGATGGTTCTGGTGAGATAGAGGCGTCTAAGACGGTGACGCCGAAATCCAGTCGAAGGAGCCTCGATTTTACGGGAAAACACGCGTTAACACCGGTATCAAAGTCTAAAAATCTTCCGAATCCAAAGCGATTTCAAATTGGTAAGCAAATATATTTATAATATTTGTGGTGTTACTCTGAGTCTATATCCGCACCGGGCGAGCTTGAAAAATATGCCCGGCCACGGTGGGATTCGAACCTACGACCTTTGGAATACTAGCCCAATGCTCTTCCAACTGACCTACGCGGTCAGGACGGTTCGAGTAAGTGATATTTCGGAACAGAATCTAGTTCCTTCAATACCAATGTATTCTAGTAATATGAATTTTTTCTGTGTTGGTGTAGTGTACTCAGGTGAATATGATATTTGTGGTGTTACTCTGAGTATATATCCACACCGGGCGAGCTTGAAACAGAAAAAAAGTCATATTCATCAAAAATTCAAATTCAAATTCATCAAAAATTCAACAAAGAAAAAAAATCAAATTCATCAAAAATTCCACACAGAAAAAATTCATGTTACTAGAATACATTGGTATTGAAGGAACTAGATTCTGTTCCGAAATATCACTTACTCGAACCGTCCTGACCGCGTAGCTCAGTTGGAAGAGCATTGGGCTAGTATCCAAAGGTCGTAGGTTCGAATCCCACCGTGGCCGGGCATATTTTTCAAGCTCGCCCGGTGTGGATATAGACTCAGAGTAACACCACAAATATCATATTCACTTGAGTACACTACACCAACACAGAGAAAAAAAAAAAATAAAAAAAATTATAATTACTGTAAATACCAAACATTTTCATTTGATACATTGTATTTGTTTAAATTAATACGCACATTATTAAAAGTATATGTGGACAGATAAATGTCAAGCATGTGACTGATGCTGCACCAGCTGCCAGTGGTGTGTGAGATAGGGCTTTGAAGAAGAAGAAGAAACTTTATTCAAACAAATACCAATATTGGTACATTGAATACCTACATATACATTAGTTACAAAAAAATAAAATATAAAAAAGACATTATTATTTGAATGATATTGAGTTGATGAATTAAGTCAATTTCTCCATACAACAACCTTTTGGCTATCATATGTTACAGAAAACGTGCATTAGAAATGAAATACAGTATAAATGTTTTTTCCATATTTGGTTTATACTAGGAGAGAAGCCATCTGGTAGAGAAGTGAAAATAAGGCAAGAGTTCTTGGAAGAAAGACTAAAAGAAAGATTTGAAGAGAAAGCTGGTTGTACAATCCAGCAAGTAAAAGCACTGTCACTAGTTGGTGAGGGGAATACTTCTGAAACTTCAAAGACAATGTTAACAAGAGCATTAAAACGAGCGTTCCCTTCAGTGAAAACAAAACGCACACAGGAGAAAGGGTATCCTTTGATAAAATAATCTATAAATAATCTTACAACCAAATTTAGTGCGAAATTAGAAATACTGTATTCTTTAACTCATGTAACAGGGTCTTTTATGTTAACATTAGACCAAAATCTTTGTTTGCCAGTGTGTTGTATGCAGATTCTCCTGAAAGTAAGTATTGAATCCATAGAGGAATGTGTTACAGTATTATACATTAGACATCATAAAACAGAATGCATATTAATATTTTGTGTTTACAAGGCCGTCAAAAGTAAATAAATATTTGGGGGGGGGCTCAAAGAATAAATGTGAATAAATCTGAATTGCATTTGCACTTTTCTAGGTTTTTTTGTGTGTTTTTCTTACATACAAATCCCCAGCCAGTCCCCCCCCCCCCCCCCCACTTCCGACGGCCTTGGTTTAGAAGAAAATTCAAATCTTAATTTAAGGATCCATGATTGGTATCATACATGATTGATGAATGTATAAATACTTAAAATTCTGGCCTTGTAAACACGAAACAATTTTATGCATCAAGTGGAGAACACTGCCACTCAATCAAGGAAGTTCGAGAACAGACTTTCAACCATCATCTTAGGAAAGATTATCTATTCATAAGGAAGGGGGGAGGTGTCTGGTGTAAATTTCTTTTCTGATGTTTTTATATACATATTAAAGGTGAAATAAATAACCTCAAAATGATGATTGCTGCAACTGATGAAGTCATGACTCAAATATGGGATAAAACTTCAGCAATGACAGCTGAAAATCAAGAATTGAGTGAATTAATGGAAGAGTATGCAAGAGAAGCTAGAGAGAG
>CACRXK020006965.1:0-23069 GCA_902702795.2 Paramuricea clavata | reverse complement strand
ATACATACATACATACATACATACATACATACATACATACATACATACATACATACATACATACATACATACATACATACATACATACATACATACATACATACATACATACATACATACATACATACATACATACACACATATGACATGTACACTATACATACATACAATGAAGCTCAACTTTTTTATATTTTGGTTTTCGCTTGACACTGATTGGAATATCTTGTATTACCACTTAGCTATCACCTGTAAAATTGTTATGAGTATCTCTACTAGATTATATTACCAGGAAAATATATATTAAACTATTCTCTTTCTTCATGCATGAAAAAATTAAAGTACATTAAAACACGTTCGAAACCGTAAGCCAACTTGTAACCCGCTGGGCAACCCATGAAGGAGTTTTTGTTTGCTCTACTATTTATTTCAATTTGACAACTCACTAGCTTCTTGTACAAAATACAAAATTCAGTTGGTTCTGACCGCCATGTTGTAAGAGAGGCAATGCATGGTTTTAACATAAAAAAATTCCTGCATTTATGGTGGCTCTCTACAGTATTCTAAAATTTTAAGTATTTTAGGTAATCTTCGCTTTCAACCAAATTTATATTGAAAACACTTAAGGCAGGGCAATACTGCAATCATTTCCAGGAAAAGCAATCATTTCCAAGAAAGTTCAGAAGTCTAATCACAGTTAATTAACTGTGGTCTAATTGTGCTGTCGATATACAAACAAATAGGAACACTGTTAGCGTTCCCATGGCAACAATGACGTTTTATCTTTTGCTCTTTTATCGTCTAATTTCACAGTCAAACGACATTATCTTTTTTAATTTCCTTCGGTCAATTTTTCTGAATTTTTTTAAAAGATTTAGTTAATAGAGGAATAACATATTAAATTTAAAGGGAGCTAGGTTTACAAGGCAAGTTTCGGGATATTCGTGAATAACGACTACCGATTTATGTCTTGTAGAATTTCTTTAAATTTTGATGTTTTACTAATCGTCCGAAATTTCACCGAAGGAATGGCGAGAAAAATAGCCCTAAACGGCTAAAGTCCAGTTGAAGCTGCTGGCGTAACAAAATATCGATTCGACATGATCACTATTTGCGCATGCGTGTAAATTACAATGCGTGAACAACACGAAACACAGTAGCCTATCCCAGGTCTTATTGAAGTTCTCGCCTGTATTCTAAAAGCTCACTCACGCTCAATGAGTGGAGGTTCAATCTGAGCTTGTTTTGAGTATTAATGCTGTTTTTGAATAGCTGGAGGGTAGTCACATAGTAAGGTACGACACTAACCCTCCAGCTATTCAAAAACAGCAATGACACTCGAGAGAAGCTCAGATTGAACCTCCACTCATTGAGTGTGAGTGAGTTTTTAGAATCAGGGCGTATGTACGTATTTAGTGTGCTACTGCATGTACATAACTTTAATAAGACCTGGGATGGGCTATCTGTACACGAAATGAACGAAATGTGTGTGGTTTATAGTTGGCTTTTTTAGTAATTTTCACTTTTACTTATTTGAGATGAGCATAAAAGATATATGTTCAAAATACAAAATATTGAGAACACAATAACGCACTGAATTAATCCAGCGTTTCATAAATGTTCTTTTGTCGTGAAAATCGGTGTGAAAACTTTTCAAAACATTCAACTAGAAGTTAATTGGCTTTCACATAAATCAACTCGACGTCACTGTCTGCACTGTAGTTTTATTACATTCAGCAGATAAAACGTCTACATGTCAATTCGTGATTCCCCTTATTACGTTTTCGTAGCGCTTTGCATTGTGGTTATAGTGGTATCACTGATATTCAAGATGGCTTATATTTTTGTCCTTACCCGTGCAAGAACTTATACAAAAAGCTATAGGATCAGGTGCGCGATAGCCAACAGCAAAATATTCGCGAAACCACTCAGTGATACCACTATAACCACAATGCAAAGCGCTACGAAAACGTAATAAGGGGAATCACGAATTGAGTAGAATTACATCAGTTTCGGTGAAAGTTCAAGAGTACCTTGAAGACAGTAATAAAATATCATTTCAGTCCAAGTCCGCGACACTGTTGCTGAAATTTTGAGCTTTATAAACGACAATACTGAACGAACGTAAATACCGTTTTAAAAACACACTAAAAGATAAGTTAAAAACCTGTTAATAACATACATACTGTTTGAGTTTTGAGAAATTTAGGATAACAATGAAAACTGACTGGCGTTTTCTTTGTGCATAAAAACTAAAAACAAATTCTCGCGACTTATTTCAAAATTTCTGCCGGGCCGCGAAGATTCGACGCACGAGTCGCGAGGATGGCGTCTGATCTATATGAATATATTTTAAACTGCACTTTGCCACCTTAATGAAATAACTAGAAAAAATACGTGGCATAAGATTTTTTGTTGTTGTTTAACATTTAGTTTCAACACATAGTTAATCACAAAAACCTATATGTGAAATGCATCCCTCCAGCTTTGTCTAACCCATTTTGTCTAATTACTTGTGCACACGGTACACGTGGGCGTCCGAGATAACCATACTAACACATCGAGCCAATTCGACCGTGGCCAGAAATCATGGATGTAAATTATTCTACTTTCTTATTAATTATTCTACTTTCTTATTACTCCATTGTTATTATGTTAAGTTTCAAAGTCTTTTGAATTATTTGCATTGGTGTAATGACTGTAATACTAGTCTGATTTAAGTGACTTATTACTTGAGTTAAATGTGCTTATTTAATTTTCTCTTCCATGCATGTGTCTCTAAGATGACTTTGTGAATTAATAATTATCCTTTCTCACGATGACGAATATCCACCATTTTTGGATGGCATTTAATTCTTGTTAACCATTGCAGACAATTAAAACGATGTGAAAAGAAATTTTTTAAAATAAACTAACCATTTGCAAAGCAACTTTACCATCATTCGTCAAAAAAACTATAAAAAGTCGCTGTTATGTGGACTGATCTCGCAGACTTCGGCTGAAAAGCCACCCAAAAATGGCGGCGTGAGAAAGGCTAATTCTTTATTGGACGTCAGATAATGTATTCTATATCAGCCGTTTAGCATACATGCACCTCAAAGTCAGGTAGCGTAGATCATAGTCTGCCACGCGTGATACCAAGTGTTCTCAATTGAGAACAAGTGGGGCAATCAGAACAGTCAGAACAGTCATGTGACCGTTTTCGGTTCGATTCTATTAGTGTTCCGAAAATCCGGACTACTCCGAACAGTAATATTTCATTATTTATCGGGAAAACGACATTTTTGCGTTTTTAAAGAAAATGGTGCTCACTGTTAGTCTATGTCAGTTAAGTAAAATAGTTCATTAAAAAAAATTGGGGTCACCGAACCAACTACTCTATATTTTACCAAAACTACCATAAATTGAAAGAAGAAACATTAAAATATAGGAACATCTCGATATTTGCTATAAATAAAGCGTAAAAATACGAAGTTGAAAGATGTCAAAACTGTTGTAGAACTGAACTTTTTGAAAACTGTATCGAGCCAACGTAAAAGAAGAATCATGGTAGTCGATGCGGTGTAAAGCACTTAAAGCCGGCTTTCCACTAGCGATTTTTTTCGCGCGAATTGTCTTTATTCTTTTGTCTTGATTTAAAACTAAATAGTTGCAAATCGTTCCAGCCGAAAGCTCAAGGACAAAAGCAAACAGTCGCTTCGCGCCAAACAATTCGCTAGTGGAAAACCGGCTTAAAGATATAGTGTAATTTAACTGCTTACGGAGTCTCGACGCGCGTAAGACGTTACATCGTTCTACGGTTTACAAATTTAGAGCATAGATACAGTATACATCCAGAAACAAGAATAGTTAGATATTTAGAACTCGTCAACCTTTTTGAGTTTGACGTCGCTTGGCAAGGCCGCAGGTTCAATTCTTACCAGAGGGCTCTACTGTTGCATTTTTCGCAACTTGGGTCTTGATTAGGTCTAATAAATGTATAAAATTGACACTTCGGTTTCCAAAAATTTCTAACCCTTGGAAAAAATTTCCAACTACCCTTCCTCCCTCCGCCCATCGACAAGAATTTTGGAAAGCTTACACGGAAAGTTTTTTTGATAACTGGCGGGCAAAATGCTAAGACGTCGGGCAAATATCTTTCTACCCACCCCCAACCCCCACCCCCAATTGTTTCCCTCCCGGATGCCTATGTTTCTGAAGCTTCTTTGATAGACTTCCAGACGATATCACAGTAGACAGTCAAAATGAGGCTGTATTAGAGCTGTATAGAAGGCATGAAATGTATTCGAAAATCGTTGTAATCGATACCACGAACAATTTTTTGTCAATTTATCGTTATGCCGGCTGCTCCAAGTCAGATTTTCATCTAGTGCAACACCAAGAAGTTTGGCTGCAGAAAGTCGATATATTATAATTCCATTTGTTTCAAAGGTAAGATTTTCAGAAAGGGTGTTCTTCCCTTGCCTCATTTAAAATCTTGATTTAGATTTCCAAATCTACGAATTGCGAATTCTGCACTTAGGGGCCGACCATTCAACTTTTGAGGAGGAGGGGGTTGGTTTACTGCTGGCAGGGAATTTTTTTCTGGGATCGTTATATGCAAGATTGTTTTCCTATCCCATCACCATGTACGATTTTTTGCCACTCTCTCTTTCGCAGCATTTTTTTCAATAGCTTATACTATTTAGATTCTTTAATTATAGTTAACGTTGAGTTTTCTAGCTTCATGCATTGCTTTTAATCATACATATTGCTATGAGGTATAACATTTGGTTCAGGGCCTCTTTTAAGGATGTATAACTGGAGGGGACATATTTAGTAGGGGACCTGGAGAAGTTCCAGTCGGCAGATCTGTATCGGCCTGCATCACTGCAGCTATCAGCATATATATGCATGGTTTAACTAATAAGCTAGTATACGTCATAGGGCAGAAAATCAGGCCATAACTAGGATTCTGAGACAACCGAGTCGGCAACCGAAGGTGCGAGACTCTAGAGGGGTCTGGGGGCATGCTCCCCAGAAAATTTTGGATTTCTTGAAGCTCAGATAAGCTATTTCCAGCATTTTGAGGAGTTTTCCAACAAGAAATTAACCTTACACTAGTCCTTGAAAATCAAGCTAGCTGATATTCTGGTACTGGTCAAATCGATCACTGCAACCATGCTGTTTTGCAACATTTTTTTCCCCACCAAATACTGGGGCAGGATATTTTTTCCCCCAGTTTGTTAGTGCAGGTATTTTTTGGGCAACTTCAATAATAAAACACTCAAATTCTTACACAGCAAGATCAAAGATTGAAGTGATTTATTTAGGCAATAGTTACTTAAATAATTAATAAAGCGTGCGCGTTTATAGGGGGCTTGCAGTCGATCACCAGGGATTCAATGAACAAAGAGATTTTCGTTATTTGGATGAAATTTGCATTAGAAACAACCAAAATTCTTTGTCAAGTTCATCCAACGTCGTCAGATGAAAAACAAGCATATCGATAGGTATACTGTATAACATGGACGACAATCTAAATCTAGCTAAAACCAGAGATTATGTTGTAAATTTTCAGTATATAAATCTAGCGCACAAAAATCTTCCAAAAGTCGCCTGGTGAAAAATTTCTTGCATGGTCATCGCATTCCCAACGCTTTAATCCTTGAATAAACCAGTGACTAGTTGCAGAAATATATGCAATATGATCAATCAAACGTGTGTCACGGTCATTGACACGAGACCAATGTGCACTTCCTCTCTTCCATTTTGAACAATTTGGACTCAACTCTGAATTATCATCAAACACGGGATGGAACGAATGGCAAGAGTTTGGAACGACGTCAGTCTGTGCAGTGAAGTATTTCACAACGTTACGACCCAGTGTGTTTTTATTTGTAACAACATGAAAGGTTCGTCCTGGGTTTTTCTTGAAACAATGAAATCTTAGTTGCTGGAATGGCATTTTTCTCATCAAATCTCCAAGAGCATCAGCAGTGAGAACAAGTTTGCCTGTAGTATAGTTGCTGATCGATTTCCAGTTCTTTTCCAAAGCAAAAGAAAAAGGGTTCGAAGTTTGAAGAACAAGGTTGTACACTAGGGTCCAGCCTCCTGAACAAAAGAGCGAGAACAGTGTACCGATATGGCGATATGTTAAATAAGTATCATAGTATTGACGTATTAGTGCCTATTCTTCTTCTATGTAAACAAGAAAGGATTGGACTAAACATAGCATAATTCAGGATTGGGAAATTACTCGTGGTTAGGAAACCTTGTTAAAAACTGTTTCCTGGGAAGGTGAGATAACCAGAAAATACTTTTTCTCGACAAAGAGCACACTCTTGAGAAACTAGTGTTTTCGCAAAATGTTTCAAAGGGTGAGCAAACAGGTAAACGTCTCTAGGCAACTACAAGTCAGCTGTTCGTAATTGTATTGTATTTACTTAATTACAAAATATGGAAAGGAATTATGTTGTGTAATATCGTGTTTAACCTACCTTTTTTTGTTTTCATGTCGCAGTATACCTTCATTGGTCCTGCCGTATCAACTTTGATCCAATATTCACCATTTGGCAAGTTTTTCGTATCCCCAACGTTTTGTAAAATGTCCGCGCACGATTTTCCTGGTAGAGCATAACTTCCCAGCTGTGAATTTACAGAAAAAACAGCATTGTCAAGCATTATAACTTTGATTACCATGAAGAAATCTTATTTTACAAAGAATACCCGTCTATTTGAATTATTTATATAGTTGTTAAAATTTGACGATTATTAATTTCTGAATTATATCGGTACCATGTCAGGTAATTAAAGGCGGAAAATGATGATTATATGATGGCATGAAAAACAGGTTTTCTGAATTTATTATAAGTAATGTTTTTAAATTTATTATTTGCAATTTGCATGACAAAATCACTGAATTTTGCTTGGCTGAGAGGAGAACAATTATTTTATTGATTGTACTCCAGTTCTCCAGTACAAAGTACAATAATAAATCAGGAGTGGGGTTGGGAGCAAATTATATTCAACATGGCGGTTCAACAGACGTGCTAACGTTTTCTTTTCTTTTCTTTTCACAATTTTAGGAGCTTCATCGAATAAAATTCCGATATAAATATTTGGAAATGAACGCAGTGAGTGTTAAGAATTATTGTCGATTTCAATTTCAAATCACTTTTCAACCGTTGCAAACTTGCCAATTACGTTTCCAAGTTCAAAAATTGGGCGTGAACTTCGCAACAAAGTTTGGAAGTACATTTCAGTGTTTGAATTATTGTAAACAAATGTTCATAGTTCAAGTTGAAATTAACAATACAATGGAAATTTCTTGCTCCAGTGGGCTACCGAGAAGGTTTGTATTTCTTGGAAACGTAATTGGCAAGTTCGGAACGAACTTTCAAGTGAAAGAACTATACAGTGCGTTATGGATAGCATGGGTGAATAAAATTCGTAATTTTGTCATGCAAATATAAACACGGCGGTTAAGCCTGAGGTGGTTCAATTTAACAATTCTCAAGAACATGGTCATCTGTCATTTGATCGTTATAACTATATAGGAGGCAACTTAATTAATGGTTGTGAGACCTTCTGCAATTGTTACAGTCAAATTGTAAATTTACTCTTCTTTGCGTGAAACGTGCATTGCCATTGGGAAAGAGCTCAACGATGAGTTTGAGATCCAGTCGCAGAGAATGAAAGCTTGCATGCATGCATGCATGCTTACAAACGCACTCACAATTTTACTCTCAACAAAGTCTCTTTCAAATCCTTGATAGTATTTCCAATTTGAATCCTTGTTTAGTTGTTTACTCGTATTAGGTTCAGGTCTTTCACGTTCATCAGTTAATTCACAGTTCTGTCTGTCTGTCTTATTCATCAAACGGTCGTTAAAGTTAAATCCTACGCATGATCTCTCACGAATACAACGCTGACCACAACCTAACCAGGACTCGGTTGTATGTCTTGCAATTACTCTGCTTAAAGAGAGACCTGTGTGAAGCAAAACACAAATGTTTAGCTCTATGACTATGTAACTAAACATATCCAAGCATTAATATCTATATCTAAATTAAGAACTTTTAGATTTAGGTAACATATAATGAAATTAGTAACATATAATTAAACGTATTTTAAAAGCTCATGATTCCCATGTATATTTTCACGGATTCAGGTTCTCAGTTAAATTGAAAAAATGCTGTGTAAAAAGGTTGTCTTTGCAAACCACTCTAAACCTTAATAAACCTTAATTATTAAACCTTAAACTCCAAGCGTGTAAAGCATAATGGAGCATCATTTAATCTGATTCAATTTAGAAATCATATATGGGCCAATTTCTTTATAGAGACATCAGATGGTAAATATCTCCTCACGAGAATAGTTCATTCACAAATAGCTGCAATATATATTCAACTACTAAAGCTTGAAACTCGTGCTCCCATTAAGCTTTGCGCGCTTACAGTTTAAGGTTCAAGGTTTAGAGTACAAAGCAAAGGACAACCTTTTTTGAATTAGCTGTATACGTTTAACAGAATATTTCAAAGCATTTAATTCTTCAGGCTATCAGATAAATTCGAGAGAAAATGTTCGCTTTTGTATCAAATATATGCAAGCGGAAGCAAGCGGCATTCTCAAGTATAGTTGTACAGTCTACACGTACTAGACGACATACCTTTTCCAACAAAATGAAAAGATTGTTCTTCATAATGTTCGCCTGCTTTCGAAAGATGTATGGCGGTAAAAATAAAGATAGCTGAAGCAGTTAACGGAAAATGAAACATAACGTCGCTTAATTAATTTTTAAACGACCGTACGTGCATAAAATGATAAATGTCACAAAGATATGTTCGTATTAAGTACATTGTCATTGATGTATGTAGAAGTTGTTTGTGTACATTTGCTGCAAAAATTAATAATAGTAAAGATTTTTTAATAACAGTTGATTACAGAAATTTACTTCAATTAAACGTCATAAAGCATATATTATAAATTAATATATATGATCCTACTTCTGACGTTTTTAGTCATATAGTGCCGAATTATTTCATAACTCATAAGCAAGCTCTATCTAATTTTAATTAAAAGTAGGTTTGAGCATTTAATTAGACAAAATAACTTCTAAAACATACTACCGTAGCCACCACAACCTTTATCCTTTTTCTTACTTTTTTCATCCTAGTTGTGATTCTTATTTTCACATTGAACTGTAGTATTTAGTAACGTTAATTGAAAAGATATATAGCAAGATTGGGATTTCAGTTGGACAGTTAGAATTTGAATTTCGGTTTGATACGATTTGCAATTCGAAATCAGGATAAAATCAGTTTTAACATATATGATACTCTTCCAAACTCCACAGTTTATTTTCAGGTACTCTGGTTTCCTGCTGTAGTAGCACTGGAAAAATAAGGAATATCCCCAAATGGACTTTCAAGACAAGTACAACAGTTTAATAGTACTGATAGATCTCATGATAGAGCCTATGCATAAAAGAAAAGCAAATACTTCGGGTGTTCGATATCAGAATAAGTATAACCTAGCGAACAAAAATTTTCCAGAAGTCGCCAGTTGAAAATGCTGTACCACGTGCTTGGAAATAATCATCACATTGCCAACGAGATCCCATAGATACCCAGTGGTGCATGCCCAGAATAAATGTGACGTCATTCACCAGACAAAACTCTGATTTTATTTGATCTACCGAACTTACTGACCAACATCCCCTTTTCCAGTTTCAACAGTTTGGACTCAACATTGAATTATCTTCAGGCAAAGGGTAAAAGGAGCCACATGATTTCGGTAATTTATCAATTTGTGCAGTAATGAAGGGCACCGGCAGCGAGAGCTAGCTTGCCTGTATAGCATATTTGCGGATCGCTTTCCAGTTATAAGGAACGTAATAATAATCAGTGTGAGAATTGGGGTTTTAGAATAGTGAAGAAGGTGAGCATACGGATTTCTATTTATGCCCAAAACCATAGCGACCTGTACTATAAACTACTCTATCAGGTTTGAGATAGGATTTTGTAGGTGCAAATTTCGAATAGATGTGTAAAGTTTACACTTGAAATATCCATCTACAAAATCCTTCAACATTAGATGCAAAAAATACTGACATTTACTTGTATATTAAAACTACTATATGCGTTAATAAGTAAGACAGATATAATTCAATTGATATAAAACGACAGGTGGATTGAGAATTTGCATTTAACTAAGGTATTAGTATACTCAGCAATATTATTGACTGAGCATTGGCATGCGCACGTATTGCTAGGGGGCTTCTTCACCAGGAAATCGGACTTGTACCGAAATCGATATTGATCTATATGATCATTTAAACTGACTACTAAAATTAAGTTTTCTATCAGATTATCGACTGCACGCTCTTCCCCTAAACAACACGAAAAAATCTTGCGTCCCCCCCCCCCCCTGTGTTAATTAATAATGTAACGGTTCCTGAGGAAAAATGGACTTGTTTCATTTTCAAACAGTTATGTAAGAATAATTCTTTGGACGTACAGCAAAAATTATATCGAGGAAAAGAGAAATGAAAATTTCACCTTGTTGTTTTCTCTTGATTTTCTTGCCTTCATCTGTTTCCATGTCGCAATATACTTTCAATACTTTCTGCTGTATCCAAAAGTATTCTGTATTCACCATCCTTCAAGTTTCTGTCGTAATCAAACTGTTCAAGAATCTCGACACAGGACTTGGGCTATGAATTTAATAACAAAGACTACAGCGATATATTACATTGCCAACAACACAAGTCAAGACCACAATGAAGACATGAAATCGAAATTCTGTAAGCAACGCGAAGTAATTTGTTACTTTAGATACAGATATTGCACAGCACACTCCCTATCATGGCTTTTCAGTGACTGGTTACATATATTCACCCTATTTCCCATAATTTACTTTTCGTCCAGTCGTCGTCCTGCAATACTGACTATTGAAACTTGGATGCGAATGGTAAATATTAAAATGAAAAATACTGTATCCTTTTCGACCAGATGAAAACATCGTTCTTTACAAAACTGATCTATTTTCAAAGAATAAACCTGGCGCCAGATCTTGGAAAGGTGGCGCATACGATGGAAACAATAAAACGATGGAACTTCGCAGTTCCTTCAGTCAATCCGTGTTCAATTCCACAATTCACAAGCTTTAAATGGCCTATTTGAAGTAAATCATTCAAGTAAAGCCTGTTGATGGGAAGCGACTCGCATACATGTCACCATGCATGAAGAAGCGATACCGACGAAGTCACTTTGCGCGAACAAATTTTTTCATATGGTGAGATGCTTGATGGGTGAGGGATAAGAGTTAAGGTGACCGATCAATGTAGTCAATGCAGCGTACCACATTCTACCACAAACATATAACGTTAAAATTTGCTTTTGTTGCAATTTCACCTTTACTGCTCTCTCCTCCGCAGAGGCTTTAGTTTTCTTAGGATTTAATATTACGATGAGATACATTTCACTACACTTTACATGGCGGATCTTGAAACACGAGCGTAGCCGCTGGGCGAAGGAGCGCAGGCGGCAAAGGGCTTTACTGGCTTTAGGCTTTACTGTCGATGCAATGGAAATGTTGATAAAATATTGCATGAATTCATTACCTCAAGTTGATCAATTCATACGAATTCAAATTTCTTTTTACTTCCTGCGCGTTTCCTGTTGGTCAATGGGTGCAATATTTTATCAACACTTTCATTGCATCGACAGTAAACTGCAACTCGATGTCAGTTTTTTTTATTTAAACTCATTAAATATCTTTAAATATCATTAAATTTAATATCAGTAAAATAATAACAGCTGCAACTTTCATTACTTTCCATTGCCCACATTTCTGTTGATTAAAAAAGTTTATAAATCAAAAGCTCAGTATGACTGACGTTCTAAAATTCCAGCGACCAATAAAAGACAATAGAGATAGCAGGTGGAAAACTTAATAAATATTAAAATTTCCTACTTTGGTCTGCTAACTTCCTACAGAAGTTCTGCATGGCAAAGATGCATGTGTACGAATGTGGTGCTTGTCAGTATGTGCTACAATAGATATACAGCTATTTCAATTAAGGTTGTCCCCCAAGCAAAGCGGAAAAGTCGAATACGAGCGCGAAAGGCTGCTGGGATAATAAATGCATTAATTTATTAGCGATTCCCAGCAGCCTTTCGCGCTCGTATTCGACTTTTCCGCTTTCATTTATTAGCGATTCCCAGCAGCATTTCGCGCTCGTATTCGACTTTTCCGCTTTGCTCGGGGGACAACCTTAAATCTTAATTGAAATGGCTGTATACGAGTGTTTTGGTTCACAAAAACGTTACAGGCAGTGTGGAAGCGGGGTGGTTATTTTCACGAGAAAGGCTTGCAATGTGGTAAAGTGAATGCTATGTAGATAATCTACGCTCAAACATTCCAGACCAATAAAATGCGAATCGAAATCAATACGCTAGGAATGTGTCATGCATTAGCATGACTGAAGTTCAGAGTATACTCCGTACGATAGCAGAGTTAATTATTTTTGTTACTTTTCACTTTTTATTTTACTTACTAGTAACCTCTACTTGCATAATAATAATTATATTCCAGCGCAGAAAAATGTTAACTTAATACCGTTTCTTGTAACATATACTGATTTGTGTAAATGTTCCTTTTTCAGTCATGCGTGCATAGAGATACTACAATTTCTACTTTTATTAAAAATTATAGTAGTACAGAATACCGTATATATTAAAAACGCGGTATGTATATATTGCAATTCGTGGTATATACCAAAACGTGTGATAAGACGATGCCAACACTTCTGGATTTGATCGCCACCGATTTTTATGGATTCTGCAATAAAGTCATTATTATTATTATTATTATTATTATACAATCTTTTATAATCTATACTTACAGTCTGTACTGCACGTGGTCCCTCGACTATTTTTAAAAATCCCGCATTCCGTGTTAACAATTTTCACCTGGCATATCATCATTACGATTTACGAGCGCCGAGTATAGCTGTATTTTGTTTGTACCATTAGAGTATTTTAATACATCTAGAGCTTTTTTGTGTGTTGGTGTTATGTCAGGTGTTATGTACTCAAGTAAATATGTTTGTGATGTTACTCTGACTCTCTGAGTGAACCCGAGTGTGCATCCACACAGCCACAGGGCAAACTGAAAAGTTGCCTGACCACGGTGGGAATGGAACCCGCGACCTTTAGGATACTAGACTCAGTTCCGAAATATCACCGCTCGAACCGACTTGACCTCGTAGCTCAGTTGGTAGAGCATTGGACTAGTATCTCAAAGGTCGAGGGTCCGACTCCCACCGTGGTCAGACAAAACTTTTCAGCTTGCCTGGCGTGGATGCACACTCAGACAAACATCAAACATCTGGAGCTGCTCCGGATTGATCAATTAATCGATTATTTTTTGTGTTTTGGAGAATCCATTATTCTTAACGATAATTGGAATCAACAAAACAGCCGTGCATAGCAGGATACCTGGATAACTTTCCTTCCCGATTGAAAAAATTACATGGGGATAGTATTGTCGATGTGATCAAATGACAAATTCGACGATTTCTTTGCTGTCACTAGCGCTACCATTGGCTGTCATACCGAAACTTCAAGGTAATTCCACAGTAATTGTTCCCGAAATGAGAATGTGCTGAAAATTCCCAGGCATGGAGTTTATGATATACTTAAAAAAAGTCGGGGTCACCGAACTCGTTAAGAAGATATGACAATCACAATATACCACCTTTACCCCCAATATGGCGCTATCTTGACGCTCATTACGAGTAACAGCAAAATCACAACAGTCCGATATTTATTGACGTTTTTAGCGCGGATTTTGCTTTAGTAAACCTATCTTGTAATTATTTTTGAAAAATATTGTGTTTTGAGCAAAATGAAACTACTAACGTGTACAATTCTGATCCACAAATGTCTTTTCCACATTTCTTTACATATCTTTCTTTGAGAACATGCATTGATAAAGGATTTTTTTCAAGATCCAGAAATGATTTTTCTTTTAATTTCGGATATGAAATGTAAAATGCATTAAAGAAATAAATTATCAGTTAAAAAACGGGGGTCACCGATCTTTTTAGGGAATTGTGGCATTAAAACGTGAAATACAAGTAAATAAATATACTACAGACACAGGGAACCCTAGCTACACTTTTGTATGCCTTTTTTGAAAACATTGATTTTAACGTAATTCTTTGCACGAATGTAACCAAAGATGCTTTGAAGTAACATAAAATTGTCATAAAATGATTTTTTTTTAAACGGTACGTATAATGGATGGAATTATAAGTTATAAGATGTGCGCAACGCAAAACTGCGGAATTACCTTAAGTAACAGTCATTAGACTACACGTCGTTTGACTCATACATTAACCAATATTATTTACACTCTTATTATACACATTGACACTGAACGAATCCTGACGGTGGTTAGGCCTCACATCGTTACACTGACAGATGGGATGTCTTCCAGTTCATAAAACAATCCTCGCACGTCCAACGTAGACGCCAGAGTAAGCACACGTTTACGTAAGTCATCGTTCTCCATGATTTGAGGGGGTAAACTTGGAGAGCAACTAGGGAAATATTCCATGCCCTAGGTAAGAAGGGAATATTATCAATTTCGAACTGTTAAAATCACGGTTGCAATATGTGCATGTTAGGGTATAGCTATTCTACTTATTCTCGCAGCTTGTCAACAAAATGTGTTCATACTGCTTGTTGACCTTGTTCCCAGTTGTTGACAAGGCTGGAACAAGTTGTTATCATCATGTTACAAGGTTAATGGGGGTAACAGACTCGCAGATGTTGGCGGTTTATTTAGCTGCAGTAGACCTACCTTAAAAGCCTTGTGTTGTCTCGTTACATAGTAACAAAATATGAACCTTCGAATCATCAATGAAAGAAATTCGTCATCTATCATTTGAATATATGACACGTCTGTAAAACGAATGATTGGAAGCAATATTTTAAACTGACATGATTATTTAGGGAAGTGTGAATCGAGATTTGATTCATACAAGATGCAGTACGTGCATGTGATTATAATTTCACTTATAATTTCGCATCCAAGAAAAGAATTATCATCTTACCAATGACTTTTGACAACTTCGTGAAAAGCCTGGTCCAGTCTCCCTCGAATCCTCGCAGCTGTTGGCAACATTGTTCCCATAGTTCAACCTGGACGTTAGCGATATTGCATATATACAGAAATGCCACCAATGGGTTGTGTAGAAATAGCGTGAATAGATTCCCTTTACGTATTGCATCTAGCAAAGAATTGAACGATAAGCATTTTAATACACCCTTTCGATAATTACGTCACACATACTTTTTGGTCTTGGAGCCTCGCTCTCATCAGTAGATTACGCAAGGTGATTGGCTCACGATTCATGACAGCGAGGCGCCCAGGCCAAATGACGTAATTATCGAAAGGGTGTATTGTAATGCTCAAGGGAGTGGGTTTCGTCAACTCTCCCCCCCCCCCCTGGGTTTCATAAAGCAAAATTCTGCAGCAGATATCCGAGTAAGAAATGTTCATTTCATTGAAGGCTGTCATTTTTGAAAAATCATTGTTGAGTACCAACCACTTGCAACCGTAAATAATGGGCGGGGGTTAGGGTAGGGTGTGTGTGTGGTTCGCCCCTTGTGTTCATTTATCGACAGTGCACACTTTACCTTGAAGTGTGTGTGGTACTTTACACGGGGACATCAAAATAACCACAGATTGACCAAAACCACTAGACAGCGACTAAATGTAATGTGTTAATATGCTCGTGTTAGTTTTATTATGACTAGACAGTTGTCGGCCATTTACAGCAACTATAAAGACACTCATGATCTCACCTGAAATGCAGTGCTTGTTTCGCTGTCCACAATAAGCATCATAGCTTTTCTTGTAAATGGCATCAAATCGTCTGGATATATTCTGAAATTGTATAAAAATAGGTACGCAGTGCGTACATGTTGCATGCTACCTGAAACCTTATGATGCGTTAGCGCGTATAACTTCTGGTACAACTGGCCTGAAACTTGTTTCAGGCCAGTATGATATTGATTCAATAAGTTTAACATCAATATATTTATAGAAAAATAGCTATTATGTCAAAATAAGAAAACTTAACATTCTCACGCGAATAGGCGATGTTTTTATGACCGACCGTAATAACAAGGTATACAGCTATTTCAATTAAGGTTGTCCACGAGCAAAGCGGAAAAGTCGAATACGAGCGCGAAAGGCTGCTGGGAATCGCTATGAAAATTCATTAATCTTTTAGCGATTCCCAGCAGCCTTTCGCGCTCGTATTCGACTCGCTTTTCCGCTTTGCTCGTGGACAACCTTAATTGAAATAGCTGTATATGGCATGCAACAAAAATGTATTTGACACATGCATGCTTGGTTTGTATTTTCCTTGAGTAATGCAGGATATGTTAAACAGCTTTTATTGCATCCACTTACATGTTCGTATCATTCACATTACTTTGCATTATTCGCGTCGTGCTGCCAGTGTTTTGTAAACCTTTGTGAGCTGACATTCGTACACCACCTTGGCCATATGGACCTATGGATAGGCATGATGAAATTTATTTTGCAGTTCTTAGGGGCTGTTCGTGTCACGAAGATTTTTTCCTGATCATAAAAGATCGTTTCAATGAATTTTATATTGTTACTGGAATCAAAGTTTGAAATGTCAGTTTTGTATGTTTATCAAAGCCGTAATAAGGAGAGCTTTGTTAAGCGAATCATCCTCCGTATGAACAGCCCTGGCTATAACTATAGTGTATAGCTAGAACTGAGCTGTAGGGCTATAGCGGGATTAGCGGAGCTAGGACAACTCAATAATTTTCTCATCCAGCATTGTGCTTCTTTTTCAAACTTTATCGCCCGTATTCTAAAAGCTCACTCACACTCAATGAGTGAAGGTTCAATCTGAGCTTCTCTTGAGTGTCAATGCTGTTTTTGAATAGCTGGAGGTAGTGGAGGGTGAGTAGTCATATAGTAATGTATGACACTAGCCCTCCAACTATTCAAAAACAGCAATGACACTGGAGAGAAGCTCATATTGAACTTCCACTCATTGAGTGTGAGTGTGAGTGAGCTTTTAGAATACGGGCGTATGTATTTGATGCAGAGCTAATTACAGTCCACTCATCTGTAATACTAATTTGTTGTTACGTTGACATTGCGTATACATAGAGCGAAATTCAGCGAATGTTATCAAAACTGGGAGATGAGGTTGTAAAGTGCATTACAAAATCTTGAATTACTTCACTGATAAAAAGTCCTCTCGCGGGAAACACGGAAAATGCACTTCCGAGGCTTCGAAAATGCAATTTTTTCCGAAGGTGCATGAAGCTGCCTGATAAAAAATTCACTTCCGACGGTATTGGTAGCTATTTCAGTGTCTTACCATCGACGTGTTTGTTTTCCACTCCGTGACCGTCTGCTGATAGATAAATCAACATTACAGCATTATGTGGCAGTTCCTGGAAGATTAGAGATTAAAAAGCGAGTACAAATTCAAAGAGAATAGAGTTAGAGCATGCACCTACCCTAATTTCAGATTCAGTATAGGATAGTTTAGAAGGGGCACAAAATATACTAAGGGTGGAGAAACTATACTACAGATAAATATTTCGTCGTCGAATAAATCTGTTCTACCGCTCATGCACAATTAAAAAATTTCGACATATGGCCTGCCAATTGAGCCCGCTATAAGCTGAGCATTCATCTTCTCACCTTAAATCCTGAAGCAAGGAAAGTGAAAAGTTGACTAAATGTCGGTTTATACAGCAAATATTTGTGAGGATTTGGTTTTTTGGACGGTGCTGTTTCCTTCTTCATCTATCCAAGAAGGGAAAGTTAACAATGGGCGTATATAGAACTCGATCTTTGTTAATTAATGAAATTAACTAATAAATAATTAACTGATTAGTGATTAACTTCGACTTTTGCAGCAGCGGAATAACCGTATTGTTCTAAATACCTAGAGGTCCAATAAGGATGCCTTATTTTTCCAGTAACCTAACTTTAAAGTAACCTAACATTAAGCCTGGTTTACACTATGAAAGTTTCTGTGATCACAGCAGAAATTTAATAGCACAGGTAGATTCTAAGTTTTGAAGGATGTGTAGGAAAAGTTTGAAGAAACTGATTCAGTGTTCAATAACAGCCAGTTCCCTCAAACATTTCTTACAAATTCTTCAAAACATAGAATTTATACCTATGCAAAATTCCTACTTTGATCATAGAAACTTTGATAGTGTAAACCTGTCTTTATTTATACCTGATAGCTCTATCAGTTCTATAAACTGTCCAGTAACGACTGGTTTAATTTTAACATTAGAGAGGTTAAGATAGCCCAGTTCCGGTCTACGGGTACGAGTATCGCCATTTTGTTTACCAATTTTTGCTGATGTCAGCATTTGTACCCGTAATTTCTACCCGTTTCCCCGCGGTAAACCATGGTCTATACACGTAAAAGACAAACGGGTACGGGTGTTTTCTGTTTACTATTTGTGGGCCGTTTAAATAGTAAAAATTTTCAGCATCTTACCCAAATAAATAATGCACTTATGCTTGTCAAAGGTTTCAACAATCTATGGCGAACCTCAACAGCGAAAGTTGCCATTCTCAGATAGGTTAACTCACGCCGGAATATCTTGGATTTCTTAAGTTACAAGTCGTTCCCCGGTTTACGGGTACGTGTATATCACCCGTACCCGTAAACCGGAACCGGGGTATCTTAACCTCTCTACTATCAAAGTTTCTGTGATCACAGTAGGAATTCTGGATAGGTAAATTCTAAGTTTTGAAGGACTGTAAGAAATGTTTGAGGGAATTGACTCAGTGTGTAACATTTTCATCCATCATTACCTGATCGCCAGTGAAATCAGCAGAATTCTCCAAAATGTACGGTTGATATTCTTCAGGCTCTCTTTCCAGAGCTTGTAGCATACGAAACATATCCAACGTTAGTTCACTAAACTTCACTTGTTTTTCACTGTTGCCAACTATCACTATCTCTTGCAAAGATAACGAAGGTCGTTCGTTCTCTTCTCGAGGTCTCTGGAATTATAGAGCTGTGTTTCAGCTGTCGAGGAATTTAGTCACTCCGATAAGTTACTGTGTTTCAACTGTATTTGATATTCAAATCATGTTTTAACTTGCCGATTTTGTGCGCAAGCGATTTTTAATGTGGTTGTCAAAATCACTTCGGATTGATAATTAGGCCGATTCACACTACACAACTGCTGTCTAAAACTGTCGCACAGTGGCAGAAATCTTGGGGGGAGGGGGCGAGGGGGCGGCCGCCAAAGCGCTCAAAACGTCGAAGTAGTTCTCCTTGTATTGTTTAGATATTTGCGCTCCTAACAATCTAGCCTGCTCGCAGACGTTGTATTTCTTACGCCAAGCGACGAAACACTATCAATACGAAATTTTGTGAAAATCGCATTCAGTCTGCGGTTCTCGCGATAATCTTCAGTTAAACCAGTGGCAAAAGAAAACGTCAGATCGTTCTTTTAAGTTTCATGATAATCGCGAAAAGTAAAGCATTTCTGTACCTCGGAATTCAAGCGATGTGATAAGATGCGCGGTGTAACGTCTGCGTTCATAACCGTCACCAAAGATTCGGACTAGATAAAAGTACAATGAAAAAAAGAGAATAAATTAATTATTTGCGTTCCTGATTGCAGGTTTTAACGCCCAAGGCAGTGTGCCTGTGCCTGATTTGCACAAGCAGAGTTCAAAATGGTGGACAAGAAACTCAACTGAAAAGTGCAAATTTAAAACGATAAAAAAGATGAAATTATGTTGTAAAGAAGCACCATAAAGTCATTATATAAAAGTAAATTTATTATCAGTATCATTTGTTTCAACATTTTCTTTGTAAAAGTTTAAAACGAAATGGAAAAGAAACTGAAAGTGTTCCGCTGGAAATTAAATTTTTGAAAAGAGAAGTTCATTTCTTCACTGTGTCACTTGTGGCCTTGTCTATATGAAAGAACATGAAACAGTTAGTAAGTATATTTCTTTTCAACCTAGATAATTATTAAGTTGTTTTAGATATTAAAATACTATAAAAAAGCTTATTTCAATTTTTATATGTAATGAAGTTTTCATAGAATTGGAATATTGGAGTTTAATAATCTCAGAATAATTTTTAAAGATTCTACGTAATATTCTGTCATTTTTGATGGAAATAAGAAAGTCAATTTAAAAATAGTACAAAATTGCAGAGAATGAGAGAACAAAATGGCGGCTTACTAAAATATGAAAAAATATGAAAAAAGCACATCTTGTTGATATTAAAAATAATGGTATTCAAAAACTATTCTGACTTGAGGTATTGAAATGTAGATACCTCACTTGTGGAAAACGAATTTCTGGCTGTCCCAACTGGGAATCAAACACAATGTCTCTGACCCCAGACTGTAAAGTTTTAGTTTTGGGGGAAATTAATTTCCAGTGCAAAGGTGCAAAAATTCTTGCAATTATGGAAATCTGCACAAAATGGTAAAAAACCAGCAAATAATTTCTGGAAAATCTGCACAAAATGCCCTTGTGAACCAAGAACCAAGCAGATTTCTCATCTTCCTATTTGACAAAAACACTTTCTGACTGCATGAATCCTTGGTCTGCCGTACATTTTCTGTGAAAATATCCAACATTTTTCTCAAAGAAAAAATATTTCCCGAGCAAAATAAAATCTCAGTCTGGGTCTCTACTTTAACCTTTAAACCACTCTCAACTGCTGAGCTATTTGGATATTGATGATCAATTGAGTTACAACTTCTAAGACAGGAAGCAATGCTATCTTGTTGACAAGTTGTGAAATTTTCATTCGTTTATATGAGTTGAAAACTTACATCAATAAATGCGGTCACTTCATTCACCACCAGTCTCCAATCACCTTCGTCTGTTGGATCATACACCATTGTATATTCATCTATATATTGTCTCAATTCCTAGCAAATAGTACATGACACAGACAATAAACTAGCTTTTTTGTACTGAATACTTCTATCTAAGCACCTCTCTTAAGCAAGGACCATTTAATTGTTACCAGTGTGGAATTAATAAAACAATTTTGCTTGGGTTTGACAAATGTCTGGGGTACTCAAATACATGTGCAGTTTCTTGGACATTGGGTAATAATGGTCAGCCAGCTTTTCAATATATATACATCGATTTGTCCTGCTGATCACTTCCCGTATGACCTATCATACTTATAACTTTTGGTAGGCAATCCCAAAGATCAATGCAACCAAGAATTCCTTGGTCCCTATATATTTTTTTCTCGAATAATCTGCATGTCTGGTACATAAATTTAGTAATGTAAACTTTTGTTGCCTGTCACAGCAAAGCCAAGAATATGTTTTGTGTTTTTTTTTCATGCATTTTGAACAGTACTTAATTAAAATGAATACTGAGTATTTTATCTAGCTGTATGTTTGTATGGAATAAAATTAATTGGCCATATGTTTTTGTTCAGCAAATAGCTGATTTCTGACTGTTATAATTCACACTGAATGTTATTTGCAAGAGAAAAATAGAGTTCCTGGAAAAAACCTGGTATTGAGCAAGAGTTAAACATTCTCCTTGCGTGCAACTAAAGTAAAATTTTATCACTAACTATTGTGCCACCTTAACAGGCAACACCCTGTGCAATCCTACCTTAATTAATTCCTTCACAAAATCCATTTTATTTAAAAGAAGAGTGACAACTATAAATCTTGCATAGAACCGTAATTTTTTCACCATTAGGTCGGATCTAAGATAAGATAAGATAAAATCTTATTTAAACAGGGAAGCTCTTTTCGAAATTACAAATAAAATCTGTTATCAATAGAGGCCCTGCCTACGTATAGATTTAATTGCAAGATGTGCCTAGTGCTCAGATGTATCTACAGTTCCTTCATTAAAAGTGTAGTCAAACCCACACCATATCGTTTTACTCTGTCTTGCACCAGTCAATTTTACTTGTCAAGCGGAGAGTGCTGGTGCTCAATGGGTTAATATAGACATCTCTCAAATGCAGACACCTCTCCAATAGAGACACCTCTATTATGCACACTTCCCTAATACCAACACCTCTCTAATATGGACACACCTCTTTAGTGGGCACCTCTCTAATATAGACACACCTCTTTAATGAGCACCTCTCTGATACTAATGTGGGCACTTCTCTAATGTGGGAACCTCTCAATATGAAATCCTCTCTAATACAGACACCTCTCTGATATGGACATCTCCTTAATGTGGACATCTCTCTAATGTGGACATCTCTCTAGCGTGGACATCTCTCTTATATAGACACCACTCTAATGTGGGCATCTCTCTAATGTGGGCACTTCCCCAATATGGAAACCTCTCTAATGTGGGCACCCCTGTTCAATGTAGGCACTTCTCTAATGTGGGCACCTCTCTAATATAGACACACCTCTTTAATGAGCACCTCTCTGATACTAATGTGGGCACTTTTCTAATGTGGGCACCTCTCAATATGAAAACCTCTCTAATACAGACACCTCTCTAATGTAGGCATCTCTCTAATGTAGGCATCTCTCTAATGTAGGCATCTCTCTAATGTAGGCAACTCTCTAATGTAGACACCTCTCTAATGTAAGCATCTCTCTAATGTGGACATCTCTCCAATGTGGGAACCTCTCTAATACGGGCATCTCTCTAATGTGGACATCTCTCCAATGTGGGCACTTCTCTAATGTGGATACCTCTCTAATGTAGGCATCTCTCTTATATCGATACCTCTCTAATGTGGGCATCTCTCTAATGTGGGCATCTCTCTAATGTGGGAACCTCTCTAATATGAAAACCTCTCTACTATGAAAACCTCTATAATATGGGCACCTCTCTAATATGAGCACCTCTCTAATATGGAAACTTCTCTAGTGTGGACACCCCCTCTAATGTGAGCACCCCCTCTAATGTGGGCACTTCTCTAATGTGGGCACTTCTCTAATATGGGCACCTATTATGGGCACCTCTCTAATATGGAAAGTGGAAACCTCTCTAGTGTGCCCCCCCCCCCCCCC